>PVJL010011642.1:0-15751 GCA_004026885.1 Lyroderma lyra
AATAGGACGGGGGGTAACAGGATGGGGGGGTAACAGGACGGGGGGTAACAGGACAGGGGGGGCCAGTTATAGAATGGGGGGTGGGTAACAGGACGGGGGGTGGGGGCGCGGGTAACAGGACAGGCAGGAAGTGAGAGTCCGGTAGGCGGAGGGAAACCACGCTCTTGCACAAGACATCACGAGGGACCCGTTGAAGCATCGGCAGAGACCTTCTTCCTGGGCTCCTGAGGGTGACGCTGAGGTGTTCTCGATGCCACAAGAAAGGCGTGGACCCAGGACACCTGTGCATCGTGCCCAGGAGTCACCTGAAGTGTGCAGAGCAGCCCTGGGGAGCTCAGCTTCCTCCTGTGCAAAGCGGGGCCGGCACCACCCCGTAGGGCTGCAGGGTCATCTGTCACCACGCGGAGTGGCCACAGCCTCCGCTCCACGAGAGATCCGGAAGGAAGGGCGTCCCGCCCTGGGCCGACGGGCAGCAGGCCAGCACACCCAGGCGGTGGCCTCTCCGCCGAGCTTCACACCAAGGAAATGGTGACAGCGGTGCCGCTTCTGGTGCCTGAGAGCCTCCTCCGTGGGAGCGGGCACACACACCATCCGTGGAGTCCCCTTACACCAAAGTCGGGCTCTCAGAAGCGGGACCCGCGGTCCCCGGGCCTGCACGTTAGAAGGTGGCCTTTGTGCGACGGAGGCAGCTCGGGCTGCACAGTAAAAGTGGCTCCAGGACAAAGACTCTTGTCACCTGCACACCTCCATTCCCACTGATGAACGGCCTGCCAGGCCTCATTACCGATGAGGTGTGTTTATGCTCACAGGGATGTCTGAGACAGGCCGGAAAAGCAGAGAAGGTGGGTGGGGACAAAGACCCCCTCTTAATTAGGATGGACTGACTCAGCCCCCTGGATTTCCTGTCACACCATTTGCAGCCCACCTTTCTTCTAATGCCAGCACGGTGTCCCTTCCGCCTCCAGAAGTCACATGGGGACACGTGTCATCCGTGCCCACCCACTGCGTGCCTGGATAGCACAGGTCAAGGCCGTCAGGCTCGGAAGTCTGAGCCCGCGGATGCTCAGAGCGGCCCATGGCAGGACAGCAGGCCCCATGGGGACAAGCTACGTGGAGCCCGTCCTACGAGGCCCTCACCCCTGCACAGCCCCAGGAGTGGCCCCACGGATAGGGCTGCTCAGTCAAGCACCTCTCACGTCTGCAGCCCAAAGGGATGCTGGGAGCATTGCTGCCTGACGCCCAACAGACCACCCGAGGACAGGGCCCCAGAGAGAATTCCAGAGCGTCTGGGGGGTGTGAGCTTGCCCTGGTGCCCCGACTCTCCCCCACAGCCCTATGCAGCTGCCAGCCACTGGGCTGGGGCTTCTGTGTTACACACACACACGGACACGGACACACACACACACGGACACACACACACACACACACACACACACACACACCTGTAGATCGGGACGGCTGTGGTCCTCTCTCTGCCTTTTTATTTGATGACTTCCTATGACCGAGATGGCCTTCCTGCTCCCTCATGATGACGACACTTTAAATAGATTTCTTGCTGACGCTCTAGCGGCCCTGTCACTCGTCTCTTAGAGCATTTGTGGTTAGAAAACCTTGTCGTTGCAATTGCCCCTTTGAGATAGAAACCTTTTTAAACGTCTGCTGTCGGTTCTACAACCCAGGACTGTCTTCCCCAAGGACCTGGGAGCCGCCCCTTTGCAGCCGTCGGAGGTGTGCCTGCCCCAGGGCCGGGCTCCGTCAGTGGGGGCGGGCGCCTTGTCTTCCTGTCTGAACACAAGAGGAAGTTGACTTCTCCTTTGAGTGAGGCCATTTAGCAATATGGGTGGCCTGGGGCTCCCCCAGCCCAGCCCTTGGCTTCGGGGAGTGGATCTGAGACTGGGCGGTGCCCCCACCCGCCATGGCTATGACCTGGAATAAAAACTGCCTTAAACGTGCTTACTGCTTCCAGTGCAATTTCTGCTTTCACGCTATAGAAGATTGGGGAACTTGAGATATTCTCTATAATTCTTAGCAGAGAGAGGAAAAAAAGGAGCATTTGCACTACAAGATGAACTGCGTTTGGTTCAGAAAAAGAAAAGAGGAACTTTAAATTAGAACAGCATCTGATTTTTTTCTAAGTAAATGAACTCTATTCTAAAACGCCCGCAAACTTCCGTCGTGGCTCCGAGTCTGTGAAACGCGTCAACAGCATCGCGAGCTGGTCCCTGGTTGAGCTTGGACTCTGGACGGTATGGGAATGGGGTGCATGTTGAACAGTTTGGGGGCTGGGTCTAACAGCAGCGCATTGGCCCACCTCTCCCCACAGGCCACCAGAGGAACTATGAGGACAGACAGAAAGACACAAACCAAAAGCACAGGCCCCAAAACAGCCGGCCCAAACCAGATCTGAGCTCGTCCACTTTCAGAACCAGAGGCGTACCCACTGACTCCAAACCGAGTCCAAACGGCTGAAGAAAGAACCAGATCAGTGGCAAACGCGGCAGGCAGGGGCGTTTGCACATCCGAGGGGCCAGCGTGCCCGAGCTGCCCGAACAGCCCCATCTCGAAGGAAGCTTCTCACCAGCACTCCCCTGCGTTCGCATCCCCCCTTTACGTGGGGGTGTCCCCTCTGCCGGAATGGAGGACAGAGGCTTAGTACGGGGACCAACTCTGACAAACGACGCAAGGAAAAGTGGCGCGGTGTGTTTTCAGATCACGACAGTTTCTCCTAAGGCATCGCTGTTATTTAGTTCACACTGAAGCTCCGTCCATGCAGCGGATATGCTCACGGAAATCTAATAACCACCTCATCCAACAGCAATAAATGGATTAAAATGGGGGGTAATGCGACTATAATGATTCCATGTGTTTTCCATGTCATCGCTGTGTTAAAACTGACCAACTAGTACTGTTCTTACCGAAAGAAAAGGATTTGTGACCAACTAGTACTGTTCTTACCGAAAGAAAAGGAATGCAGCCTGCGACCACTGTCTGTGACGGAGGTGATGGCCACCTGGGTGTGTCCCTTGACACCACCCTGGGCTCCGCCGTGAGCGGGGATCAGAGCCTCTCACGCTGTTGCCTCCAGTCCTCCCCACGTCACAGGTCAGAAGTGTGAAGTCACCCGTCAGCCCACAGTAGCAAGGAAAAGGCCCCAGCTCCAGACAGGGCTCCGCAAACCTGTTGTCCTGCACCACGGATCATTTCCAAGTTCACTCGATTATTCTTGAGACAATTCCTTCAAGAAATACGTGTCCATCTGAATGACTGGTAGGTGCTCCGTGTTCTGCATGTAAATGCTTCTCTAGGTACTGAAGCTTGAAAGAACGACTAAACCCACTTAGATTATGTCACAGGTAGCACGGCAATAACAAAAGAACTAATAGTATGCTCAACCATATACACTCGCACTCTTTAAAAGCCCCGAGGGGTGACAAAGAATACTAATTAAGTGTTCTCTTACTCAGAGCTTTGTTTGTACCCTTGAAGTAAAAAACCAAGAGGAATTATTTACATGCATCAACCATTAGTAATCTCTTGCTCTATAGTAACATAATAATGAGCATGCGTTTTATTTATATTTCATGCTTCCCCAATGTATGTGAGGTGGGATATACAGCAAAGGCATTCATGTGGGTGTCCCTTTCCAAACTGAAAAAGAGATGTGTGTTTATGTACAAGCAGAGTTGATTGATAATGACATCAATGAAAACTTCCCATTTCAATTGTCGTCCAAAAAAATTAGAGAACGAGCCTTTTCCCTTGGTCTCTCCATCCTCTTGGAGCACAGAGTCCATTCTGAGTTGGCCCCGCAGGCACCTGGGGCAGCACATTTAGGAGGCGCCGCTGTGCGTCTGTGGAAGACACAGCTCCCCCAGCACTGACGCTGACACTCTGCCTCTAATGCCCGCTCCGCGAGAGCCAGCCAAGGGCCCTGCAGAGGTCACCCGGGGGCAGGGCTTGGGGAGCATTAAAGAGCTTAAAAGGGAGAGATGAAAATTACCAAATACCCAGTCCATTTTGTAAAAGCCTAGCGAAGTCTAATAATAAAATGTCCAGATTATAAATTGTGGGATTATCTTTTACAGCAAACAGCATTCCAAACAATAGGAGGGAAATGAATTGCTTTGTCTGCATTTAATCACTACACGACATAAACTTTACAATTCTCTTGATAGTGCACAAGACTGATGCTTTTTTTTTTTTAAGGGCATTTTCTGAATGAATAAAGTCCATAACTTTCTATGCTATGTTTAGTTCTAAAAATTAGGACAAAATTTATTTTCTGAGCGTCTTCAATCATTACTGGTGGAGACCCCATGGGACCCTTATACCCTAAAACACAGCTACACAGGAAATACGTGGTGTTCTAATAAACTGTAATGCCACTTGATAATGATCTGCCTTTGATGTGAGTTCAAACTGTGTGGGTGCCCCAAAAGTGCTCCTGTTTATTTTGTCGAGGACAATCACATATCCAAAGGAGTTTTGGAAGCTACTTTTAATGTCTCCTCTCAACAAGAGAGCTTCTGTTTCTCGGACTTTTAAAAGGCACTCAACGAATTAGAAAAGCAAAGCCCCCACCACAATGGTGAGCTATTCCCTGTCCAAGGTCTTTACAAGCAGACTAAGTGGATGGAGCTCCTCGGAAACTTGCCCATCATGACAATGACCAGACAGGGGAGAACACTCGCAAAAGTGCATTTCAGGTGGCTCTCACGCAGCCCTGCTCACACCCACAGCCCTGGCGTCTATCTCCCAGCACACAGCGCTACCGTGGGAAACATCTGTCCAAGTGATGTGAGTTTCTGAAAAGCCTTACCCTGTAGAATGCTCATTATGGAAGCAATACAGTTATTCAGATGAGGCTAGCATCATCCCAGATACTTAAGAAATTCACTTAGATAAATTCCTTTATGGAACAGTCTGCAAACATAATAAAAATCCATTTGGTTACTCTGACTTGCCCAGGCTTGCTAATCAGGAACTAGACTGGCTGGTCTGACTGTTCTCACTGATCAGTACAGTTGGTTTTATTGTTATTCTTAGGGAGCCTTTCCAGACCTCAGATTCCCTCTCTGATGATGCAAATTTACTGTCTCTGTGAGTATTTGAAAGAATGTGCCGATGTTCTGAGGGCCAACCCTGATCTCCTACGTGTCACGTTCTGAACTACAACAGCACCAGAGGTCAGGGAAGCCTCCTGAGGCCATTGCTTTAAAAGGGCACTGCTTAGTTTAGAGGGCAATTCCAGCAGATTATTAAGAAACTCATGAGCCCAAACACATAAAGGTAGCTAAGTTGAGGTATTGAGTGAGACTGGACAGAGTTTCTGGAAATATTTTTAAGTTAATAGTTTACACCATATTCCTAAGTAGGTTTGTCTCACAACGATGTGGAGAGTAGACCCCAACCACACAGTGATAATTATTTTGGAAACCAATGTCTATCTATTCTACAGCACTAGGCAAAAGATTACCGTGCAAGAATTGTTCGGACACAATGTTACATTGCTTTATAAGTTCAAACAAGAGAAGTGAGTAAAAGAAAACTAACAAAGAATGCAATCCCATCAAAGCAGTCTTTTTCTCAATAAACTAATCAGCCAGGTAGTGCTGAGCTGTGAAAATACCCTCTTTTACTTTTGCAAACCACCCTACCTTAAATTGCCAATATCTTTCTTCTTATCTGACATGAAGAAAAACTAGATTGGAAGTGAAGGAGGAATTAGGTTTCAAAAAGGATGGTGAGAGATGCAAGTAGAGAGAAATATTTGTTTCCCTGCTGGAAAGGGGGAAGGGACACCTGCCGTAACAGACATGATGGAGAGGTATGCGGGTGGGTCGGGCGCCAGTGCGTGGCTCACCACTCGGCCCCTTGCTGTCTGGCTCTGTGTCCTGTGCCATTTGATTCAGGGCCTTCAGGTCGCTCTGCTTGCTCCTGGCAACCGAGCCAGCCCCGCAGTGCTATCTACGTCAGGAAATGTTCCTACGCAGCAATTCATTCTGCTTCCGGTCCAGCTGCTGCTGCGTTGGCTCCTGTCACTAGCCTTGGCAGCCATATCCCAAAACTATATTTATACACCGTATGATTTTGTGTGTGTGAATTTGTTTTTGAGGAAAAGTGCATACCTAGTGCTGAAGTTTGGTCTGGCCAATAAATCATACCAGATATGTGTGGGAACTTGGCTAGTGTGAGCCCTTGGAAAAAATACTAACAAATCCAGGAAACTAACTGAATGGGAGTTTGGTCAAGCTCCAAGTAACATTCTAGAGACAAAAATTAATCTCCTATTCTGGGGGGAAAAAAGTGGGCTGAAGGTGACAAGAAGAAGAAGAGGAGATAGAGGAGAAGAAAGAGTAGTTGGTGAAGGAGAAAGATTGGAGTACGTGAAGCTTCTTCCAAGCTCTCCAATCTTATCTGTGGTGCAAGGGGATAAGGGTGCTGGGTATAAAAATTGTTTGCCCATGGTGCTGAGGTCAAGTTCACAGTTCAAGTTTCATTTAAGGAAATCAGCTTTTTGAGTGAACCCTTTTCTAAAAACCTGAGATCATACTCCAGTAAGTCACTGCTGATGTATGTGTATATGAATGTGTGTGTGTGTGTGTGTGTGTAATATGAGAGATATGAGGAAATGATAGGAATACGAAGGAAAAATAAAGGAGAAATAAACATATTCCATCATATAAAAACTTGGAAATTTCACAGCAGTAGACCAGCAGAGACAAGCTGAAAATCAATGAACTAATGAAAATCCATCTAAGGAAGTTACACAAAGGGCAACATAGTACATTCAAAGAAAGTAGGAGGAAATAAATTGTAAAAGTTAAACATATATAAATTATAAACAAATTACAGTGGAGAGGAACAGTAAAATCAAACTTGGCCTCTTTGAAAATGCCTATATAATTGATAAACTTCTCATGGTAATGCTCAAGAAGAAAAAAGATAGAAAGTCATATTATAAATGAAAAGAGGAGAATCTTAAATAGAAACCGAACATATTAAAAAGGATATTTTGAACACATTTATGCCAATGAATATTCAACTTTAGGTGAAACTGACCTATTTCTAGTAAAATAATTTCCCCAAAGCTAATTCAAGAAGAATTGGAAAATCAAAAGAGTTCTAAAATGTACAACATCTCCACAGAGAAAAGTATAAGACATTATGGAAAGAAATGAAAGAACATGTACAAGAATGATGGAATGAAACTACAAGCGTCAATATTCTAAATATTGTGATTTTTCCTGAATTGATCTACATATTTAGTACCATTCCAATAAAAATTGCAACAGGTATGCATGCAAATGTGTGTGTGTGCACATGTGTGTGTGTGTGTGTGTGTGTGTATTTATGGTTTAGTGAAGTAATTTTCATGAAAAAATTAACAAATACTCACGACCTTTTCGTGAAGAAACAGTAGAGCAAAGACAGCCCTGCTGCACAGGAGGAAGAGTCACTCACCAAGTGTGACAGTGACACCGGGTGGACAGTAGCACATGCATGAGACAAAGAGCCGAGACTCCCAACTCCATATGGTCATTTGATACTTGCTTGAGGTGTCTCTCAAGAACAGTGGGGAGAAGGACAGATTTGGAATAAACACATCATTAAATTAATATCTATGCTGGCATAGTAGTGGGAGCAAATATATAAATTAAATTAGATTTTTTTTCCGTTTACCCAGAAATTATCTGCAGATGGAGTATGATCTTATATGAAAAGTAACATAGTAAAGCTTTTAGCAGATAATATATGAGGATCTCCACAATAAGACCTCTATTCGGGGAAAGCTTTCTTAAACAGACACAAAACAACACCAAGTATAAGGAGGAAACATGACATGCTTTATTACACAAAATTAAGAACTTCCGTCCCTTAAAAAAACAGTAATAAATGAGTCAAAAAATGAGCTGTCCATGAGTGGTGAAATTGAGTTCCTGTAAGTTAAAGGAGTCACCTGAGATCACACCACTAGTGAGAGACCAGACCGAGAGACAGAGCAGGCCTGTGGGCATCCACGCCCTTTCTCATCCCTCTGCACTGTCACTGGGGCTCCCCTGCGAAGAGCCCACTGTAACCCTGGTCACTCTGTTACACCAGGTGTCTTCAGCATCCCCTGAGGGCCAGGGGCCTCAGGATGGCCTCCTGTAGAACCACACATCGTACCCAGACAGCTGTCTTCCCAGATCCCCAAAAATTGTCCCCAATTTCCTTAAAAATCCTAGTCAAGCCTGAGCCACCACTTCTCCGTGACAAACAGAACGCGTCTCTCAACTCTCATAGAAACACTTCCTTCATGTTCAGTCGGGAAGCGCTAAGATGGAAATTCACCGAAATTCTCTAGCACGAGCCCATTTTTATCACCCGCGACCACATCGTCCAACCATCAACCTGTGACACAGCATTTCCTACCTTAACCTGCAGTGAGTGTCAGCCTCAGATCCTGAGCAAGTTCAGATCCAGAACAAGAAATTACATTCATTACAATGGCATGTGCATGCCAAGTTTGCTCTTTAAAAGACAGCAATTCTACAAGCGTGTTTCAATGGCAGAGAGAAGAGAAAGAAGTTGTGTTAGCTTTTTAATACGGCAGGACCTTTACCCTTTGGGGACAGTATTTTTAAATCGTACAACAATATTTACTCAGAGATGGCCCAGGCGTCAGTAGCAACGCGGGGGGCTGTGAGGCACGGCCCCCACTCCCCACGCCTGCCTACCTGCACCTCGTAACCCCCTCACTTGATGATGAATCAGTGTGTCAGACTGAACACAACAATAATATCAGAATAAGATGAAATGCCTGTGGAGGGGCAGAGAGGCAGTTAAGTAAAAGATTTTTTTTTTTTAACCAACAGAAATGATGCCATTAGGTGACAGGAGAAATGTTCAGAGTCTGAACAGCTTTGTCAACGATACGCTGTTATGCAAATGTTGGTGTCTCAGGTGACAGCTTTATTACGCTGACAGTTGGCAGGGGGATGACATGTGGAACTCCCATTTCCTGACGAGGTGGGACCAGCACTTCCTGCCTCCGTTTTCCGTGACAGGAGATGACACCACAGCTCCGCGCCGGAGACGTTCCGGGCAACGGGGCCGAGCCGTACCCCTCGGGATAAGCGTCTTTCTGGCTTTGGGCTCAACTCTCACCTCGCGGACCCTTGTCTATCGCTGGGGCTTGGGATTTGGCCAGGCACAGGCCTGACTGTGAGACATGAGACGTTGGGGACAACCGGAGCCAGATCACAGAGGTCACTTCGGGTCTCGACACAGGCTTTACTGTGAGTCAGGAGGACTTGAGCGTCTAGGGCAAGAGAACATTGTGGGTACAGGGGCGTCAGACTCGCCCCAACCTGTTCATTCTAGCGGAGTCTAAGCTTGGGAAGGGGGCTGAGGGTGGCGCTAAGAAATGTTGTTGTGGGACGTCGCTGATGAAAAGTGACACAGAAAGGAGGACCCTCTTCCCGTCATGGAAACGCTGCAGCATGGAGGACCGCCCCACGCTGAGGCGGTCACGAGAAAGACCACAGCCCTGGCACTTCGGGGGCAGAGCAGGTGGGTCACAGCAGCAATGACACACTAGATCTGCTGGGCGGCAGGGGCCTCATGTGGCCGGTGTTCCCGTGACGCTCTAGTCCCTTAGGCCTCGTTGGTGCAGAAGCCCCTGGTGCCCACCCGCCAAGGCTGGGTAGCTTGATGGGAACATGACCTTGTGGGACATTTGGAACTTGGACTTAGCGACCCCAGAGAATGGTATGTGAACTGGCTATGCCATGAAATGCTCAACACTTTGGGGCTCAAGCCAGACCCCCCCTTTAGCCATAAATGATCATAATGCAAGGCAGAATTTGTCACTCCACAAGAATGACGAACCTGTAGGACGAGGGGGCCACTCTTCCGTGGAACTGAGCCGAAGGCGGGTGGCAGGTTTGTTCTGGACAAAGGTGAGCTTGAGGTGGTGCTTAGAGCCTCAGACAAGACAGGACATCTCACTCTCAGGGAAGTGGGGGGTGGGGATCACAGGACATCTCACTCTCAGGGAAGTGGGGGGTGGGGATCACAGGACATCTCACTCTCAGGGAAGTGGGGGGACATCAGGTTTGGAACCTCTGTGCTCCCACCAGGAAAGCTGGGGAGTTTAGGATGAACAGACTGCGGAGAAGGTGCCATTTAAATTGGGAGAGTCAATTCCTCTTTGACAAAACAGTCAACCCACCCCCGAAGCAGAGCCCAGAGAGCAGGCAGGCCCGCTGCCACCCCTGTCACAGAAACCGCCACAAGTGTGTGCGTGTCCCAAACGCCGCCCTGACCAGCAGGCTGACCGCTCCTGACTTCCCGCAGGTGCCGCGGACGTCCCCACGTCCCTGGTCTCTGTCCCCCCAAACGTGCACGCCTGGACGAACGCCCCCAGCCCTCCGCCGGCAGCGGCTCGGCCAACTCGGTCCCGAGAGCCAGGCGAGTGGCGTTAGGAAGGTCGGCACCTTCCGGAAACGGAGGCGCCCTGGCCCGCAGTCGGCAGACAGCGCGGCCCCCCTGCTCTCCGTAAGTCCCAAAATAGAAGCGCGCCCTTCCCCAGGGTCACCATCTGTCGGCTGGGGACCTGCACGGACACAGATGGCGAGATGGGCCGCGTAGCAAAAGCCACGGGCATCCCGGGCAGAGGGGTCAGCACGGCCGCCGGGGCCCCTCCGCTCAGAGCCCCCGGCCTGCGGGGACTGAGGGACGCGGGGTGGGGAGGGACGGAGACTCGCCCACACGGGGAACCACAGGGGGAACCAGAGGGGGAACCACAGGCACTAATTTGCAGTCAGAACTCAGCCCTCTCGGAAAGGTGCACAGCCAACCAGGCAGAGGAGACTCCTGCTGAGGACAAGGCAATGGAGTGAACAAGCAGTAAGAGCGATGCGAAGGGACCTGCGTCCAGGGTTCAGCTGATCCTTAATGAAGATCTAGAACCTGCTTTCAACGCTGTGCGCTCCCCGCGTTTCAGGGACGGTCGGGGATCTGAATCCAGGAGTCTCCGGATTCGCGACTTCCCTCTGTACCCTCACGGCTCATCTGAGTGAAGCCCTGAGACGGCGGTGCCCACGGCGGTGCCCAGGTGACCAGTCGGACGCTCAGTCCCCGCAAACGCCTCCTCGGGCGGCACGACTGCCTCCTCCCCTCACGACACTTACTCCCCTCCAGGCCCACTTGGTGGCTAGAACTAGGGTGATGAGCAACTCGCCCTGAAGTATCCCTGATGTGGGATGGTGGCGCGACACAGCTCCTAGGCCTCGTGGGTCTGAACTGTCACTGACCATCACTGCTGGAGACGTCACTCGTCCGGACCTCAGACCCCACGGCGGGGTGTGGCTTCCGTGTGGTGACCAGGACTTATTCCCGAGGCCTGTGCTGTTAGGGTTTTCTGGAGGTTTTAGGAACACTGGGCTGATGTTTTTCTCTTTGCTTTTTTTTTTTAATTGATGCTTGTTTTAGTTAAAGTATTATTTGCAAATAGATTTAAACATTAAATAGTTATAAGAAGCTTGTAACTAAAAATGAGGCCAAAACAACATTCCTTATCTCCAGAGCTTCTAGTTTATTCTTTGCCCCAGAGCAAACCACACTCAACCCTCCTAGCTGTTGACCCCTCCCTGCCACCTTCAAATGGATACAAAAGTGCTAAGGCATGGGGGTCTCCCCAGCATGGCCTCCACCCGGGCGGGCATCTCCCACGGGACAGCAAACAACACTGAGGACACAGCAGCTCCAGGACGGGCCTTACTGCTAACAATTACGACATCTGTCCTTGTGTTTGCTTTGGCTGGGGATCCCCACTGGCCAATGTCACCTTCTGCAGCGGAGGTCCCGCCCACCTCCTACCGGGACAGGCAGCGTGCAGGCTGCCACCGGGCTCTGCGGAGAGGAAGAGCCCGGGAGGTTGAGCGTCCAAAATGCAGGCAGTCCCTAAGGCCTCGCTCTCTGGGCGCCCTCCCCTGCCCCCCTGCGCCCGAGCCTGTGTCTGCAGTCTGCCCCTGATGGCCGCCCCCGCCGTGAAGTCCGGGACGCCCCATTCTCCAGTCTTTCCCAGGTTGTGCACAACACACTGGTGTCCTCGTCCCACGCGTCACCCCCCGCGCCCCACCGCCTTAGCTGTTGAGTTCCTCTTAAGTTTCACTGATGGTGGACTTGGTGGGATTGTTGCTTGTTTGCTTTTCTTCTTGTACATGAAAGAAAAGGAGAGAAACACCTCTACTGTGCCATAGTGAAACCTTAAGGCACTGGCGTTTTTATTTAGTTTTATCTTTTGAAGGTAGTACAATGTGTCACTAATCACATTCCGGTATTTTTCATCCTTCTAAAGCGGCCCATACTCAGCGTTCTTGGCGTAAATATGATTACGTCCAAGCAAGGCAGGTGTGGGCCATGAATCACCGTGCTAATTGGAGCGACAGGAAACATTCTGACACTTGGTCTCTTATATAGGAGTGTTACCATCAAAACACAGAAAAGGGAATATAATTTTTTCTGGCGGAGTTTTCCAGAAATGAATGAGCATGCAGGAACCATCAATTCCAACTGACCACTAAAGCTGTGGGAATAATTTGGTACAGGATTTACTGGAATGGCTCTTTAAAATAACCCATTTCTCTAACAATGTTTCCATTTCCATTGTGTCAGACCCGCTGCTCCTTACCTGTCCTGATGTCTGAAAAGCAGCCTTCTGGAGACCCCGTCAGCGCCCCGCCAGCGTGGCGTGGGACAGCACCGCCCCCCGATGACCAGCAGCGCCCAGCACTGGCAGTGGGCCGCTGTCCTCTCTGTTTAGGATTCTCAGACTAGTAACACGTGGTGTGGAACTGCATGCTGTGCTTGCGAGTCTCGTGCAACCAGAGGTTTATCCTTCAGGTGACAGTCCCCGTTTCTCAGGGGGATCTATTTTTTCACTTTTAGACCTCCCAAGTGGCTCCACCTCATGTAACAGCAAAGCTGTGCTATCCGGTCAGGGAAAAACATCCAACATGACTGGTGTCGGGGGCCAGAGAGCAGGAGAGCGGGAGAGAGGAGAGGAAGGCACACGGCAGCAAGTTCCTGGGGCGTTGTGAGCTTTGCCGCAGGAACTGTGACAAAATAGTTCACGTTTCAGCCTTTTCCAGGAAACAGTTTTCTAACTTCCCAGCCAGACATCTGTGCAACTCCCGACACAGCAAAGGCTTCAACTGAGGATCATTTGCCACTTTTCACTTGTTTTAACATAAATTAATTACTATGATAACTGCAATTATTCTTGAGATTTTTCTTTGTTATTATGGAAAACGGGCATTAACTGGAATGACGTAAAGACAGCAGCCAGGGCACTGCGTGTGTGCGTTCGTTATCACTGCTATCTTCCCAATGTGTCTATCAAGTCATCAAGATGTGAGGAAGGTATTTATGAGAAGAAGGGATGATGAGACGTCAAGGAGGCATTCAAATGTGTATTTTGACCCATGGCCTAAAATTTTCCACCAACCTTGCTCCCTCAATATACAGTTTGTCTTTTCCGCCTCCTTTTCACTACTACCGGAGAACTTGACCGAGGAATCAGGAAAACTGGTTCTCCTCCTGCCCGGCCAGTTGACTGGGTCCCATACACAGGTTGGGCCAGCTGGCCCCCGGGCGGAGGAAGAGGTCCCTAATACGGCCCTCCCCCAGCCACCCCCCAAGGACTCAATGCCTTCGTCACTCCTGTGGATTACAAAACTGCAAAAAGAATTCAGTGAGCCATTGCCACCTTCAAACCAAATTTTCTGTGAGCAAATGGCGCACACACAGGTCAATGTGGGTCCGTGACGGGGGGTGTTCAAATGCAAACATTTGCATGGTTAACAAGCTCCCAAAGAGATTTTAGTGCAGATGCACAATGACCGTTTTCTGGGTTTGTTTGTTTGTTTTTTTTCGGGGGGGGGGGACAAGGGGGCTGGTCAGAGCACAGGGATTATGGGATGCAAGGACAGGACAGAGTTTGAGGTTACAAAAGGTGGGATGCGATGGCCACAAACATGAGTGAGGAGGAAGAAAACAGTAGAGGAGGGAAAGGAAGAGTTTCACACAGCAGCAAAAAGAGGGACAGTTGGAAACGGAGACGTCACAATAAAAACAAACAAATGTAAATAATTCACTGTGTTTTCTAATCCACTCTATCAGAAGTTGTTCGTTTATTGTGCACTGCTTTTGACCTCAGAATTACATTACTGAGCCAAAGTTATTAAACTGTGTCTCCTAACTAATCCCACAAATGCTTGACCCAGACCTTTTCTTAGAGCAGTTTTCTCCTAGTCAGTAATCTACTGAAGGATAACCTTTCTCACCTTGTGGAATTAATGGCAAGCACAGGAGTGAACATCAAATGACAAAAACATTCTGAAGCCCTGAAATGTATAATAGCCCAAAAGAACCTGAACTTGATAGCTGGAGTTTTTTGTTTTTTGTTTTTTTATATTTAGTCCTACTACATAAATCTCTGATTATTTCTAGGCTCAGACTACACTGGAGTTGAAGGTGAGCAGTCCTACCCAGCTGCACTGCCACTAGGACAACTGGACCCCGAGGTGAGCACCTCACATCTACACGCCCTAGATGACCACCTGACCCCTCAGAACACACCCCGTGCCTGCTAATCACACAGAGAATTGTGTGATGGTTAAGGCTTCGTGTCCCCTTGGCTAGGCCATGGTCACAGATACTTGGTCACAAACCAGCCTAGATGAAGGTGTTCTGATGAGATTAACATCTAACTCAGCTGACTGTGAGTAAAGCAGATTCGCCTCCATAACGTGGGGGAACCTCATCCAAACAGCTGAAGACCTCAAGAGATAAACAGTAATCTCCCCAAGAAGACAGGTTTCTGCCAGCAGGCGATCTTCGACCTTCACACTTGAGCTGCAACATCAAATCTTCCTAGGTCCCTGGACTGCTTGCTTGCCCGTCCTAGAGATTTTGGACTTGTCAACCCCCCAAATCATGCCAATTCCCTAGAATAAATCTTTCTTTATGTGTGGGTACAGTGAGAGAGGCAGGGAAGGAGGGAGGCAGGGAGGGAGATCGCACACACCCGCACACCCTTTCGGTTCTGTGTCCCTGGGGCTCCCTAACATAGGAACTACCAGCTCTAAACACCTGTCTCTCCTCTCAGCTGAACCTCATCCTCAGAGCCGCTTCTCGGTGCTCGGGTGGGTTCCCTGCTTGGCCACAGAATTTGCTCTCAACCCTCAAATGCTGGTTCCCGTGTCTTTGTTTTTCTCTTAAGCACAGGAGGGCTTAGAAATGTTCTAACCCAGTCCCGTCGCTTTTATTTAAATGAAGCACGCCCGGAGGTCTGCATCAGGTCCCCCAGGGTCCGCGAGCACAGACCAGCACAGCAGAGACGGGGGCGCGGCCCCCCGCCCCCTCCCGGGCCTTCCCGCAGCCTCCGGCCGCGTGGCTCTGCCCTGCTCCCGGTGTGTGGAGCCCCCGCCCCGGCCCTTCCACGCCCCCGTGAACCCTATGACGGCATCAGGATGACCAGAGGAGCCTCTCAGCTTGCTCGTCCTGATGGCTTATGGATGGTGTCCACAGACATGGGGGGGGCGAGAATTGCTGACCCCCCCCCCCCACTGCAGACATGACAGATTTGGTTAAAAAGAAATGGGATGCCGTCTGACTTAGGGTGATTTTCCCAAAATTAAGACCTGAGAATTTGATTTGCGTAAAAGTGGAATACGAGTGCACGCCCCCGGGAAGACGGGGG
>PVJL010011642.1:15851-41600 GCA_004026885.1 Lyroderma lyra
GCCACGGGGATGATCCATGTAGCAAATTTGCCGAACACGAGCAGGCCCATTTCCAAAGAAAACCCGGTGTTATTTTCGTATTCCTGAGTCTCGTTTCCTTTAATGACCCAGAAGGAAGTCCATTTCCGCGATGGCCCGTAAAGGCCTCGTAACCACTCACAGCAACGTGAACGTTCAGTCCTTCCACGTCTTTGCTCAGCTCGTAGCCTCTACAGTGTTTAGACCGTTGGAGTTCTGAACTTCACCCTTCTAAGTCCTGTAGGTTCTAAATCGTTACCAATAGCAGACAGTCCTCTGGACACAACTTAAGGGGGTCGGGGGGATCCCTAATTTGGAAAGGAAAAAGTTAACTAAAAAACCCTCATGGTGTGCTTCTGGCTCCTAGGTCAGATGAAGGAATGGGAAACCCTCGCTTTTGTCTTGCGGTCCAAGGGGAACTGGGCATCGACTTAGCTCGAGTACACGTTGTCGCTGCGCTGTGGGCCCGCGCTGTGGCTCACACACCCAGGGCCTCCCGGGGGGAAGACGGCCCCCGGGGTACGGGAAGCCGAGAAGAGGCCCAGTTAAGGAGACGAGGCGGCTTTTCTGCAGTGCAGCTACTGCCGTGGGTGGAGGTAAAAGCAGGCTGCTGAGAGAGAGGGAGAGAAGGTTCCGAAAGTCTGGATCCTTAGCAAGGTTTCCCACGCAGCCCCGCCCCGGCCTGTCGTATCAGAGAGGGGCTTGTTGCGGGAAAAGCCTCCTTGTGTCCTTCCAAGAAGGACAACCAAGATGTTATCAGGCTAATCCTTAACTTCTTAATTGGTGCCTGTGAGAATAATTTCATTCATTCATTCATGACACCCTCTAAATTATGTTTTAAAAGAAAGGACAAACTGCAGAGGAAAGGACAACAATTACTGTCAGAGCTGGGCTAATCCCAAGAAAACGGCCGCGTGCGGGAGGCTGTCCTCGGCCCGCCCGGCCCTGCCTGGCCATTCAGGGTAGCGGTGCCCCGGCCACTGCCCTGGGCCTCCTCCCGCCTCCTCCTACTGAAGCCTGTGCCAGGCGGTGGTCCAGCCAGGCCGTCCCCCTCACTGCCCTGCACAGTAAGACCAGGTAAGGAGGAAACCACAGGCCCTCACGCTGTCAGGAGCCTCTGCAGCCTGCGGGGCGTGCCCAGGGCGGCGTGCCCGGGGCGGCGTGTCCGGGGCGGCGTGCCCGGACGCAGGCCCAGCAGCGCACATGCTGCGTGAGAAGGGCTCGCAGACGCCTCAGAACACAGGGGGTACCCAAGGCCTCGGTCCTGCGGATGTGGGTCACACCTGTGAGTGAAGGCACTGTCTACTTAAGCCAGAGCACGAGATAGTGGGTTTCTCTAATTAAAGGCTAAACGTCAGAAAAGAACTCTGGATTCATAAGGAACTGCTGTTCTCCACCAAAAACTTTCTTCTGGAACAAGCCAAACAACAAAACAACATGTCCCCTCGTGGCCATGGCAGTTCATCCCAGCACAAGGAGCACATCTGTATAGGTGCTGTGTAGACGTTTCTAGGACACCAGAGTGGCCAAACGAACCAAAAGTCCTGTCAGCAGCTGTGGACATGTCATTTCCATCTCTAATACCAGTTTAACTCCAGGAGCACCACCAGTGAACAACAACAGTGACCACAAAGGCTTGTATGTACATGGGCCAACTCATGTGGAAATTAAACACAGGAGCCAGCAGATGAATCAGATTCCGCAGCCATGATACCTTTTGGGGAGTCTGGGGGGAGGCTGGGGAGAGAAGGCAAAGTGGCGTTTTGTATGAACCTCAGAATAACTACCACCTCTCCCCTTAAAAGCCTCAAACTCAATGACGTGACAGCCTATTGAAATGCAGCCTCTCCACGCCAGGTTTTGAGTAGCACATTCCTTTTAACCTTCACAGGCTTGATGGCTCAACGAAATGGTCTACGGAGATAATGTTCGAGAAATCGGTTCACCTTACGCAGGGTGGCATCCCTGGGCGACCCACCCGGGAGCTGTGCCATTCATCAGAGCGTCCCACCCCAACCGGCTGGATTTACGAGGGCAGTCCTCAAACACTCTCGCTGAGCCCCCCACCCACAGTTCTTATTATTTGGGAGAACTGTATGAAAATATGTCAAGATTTACTTTTGCAGCTGATTTAAGAATTGGTGGAATAAGTCACTAGAAAGGAAAAGATGATGGAGGATGAAGGCAATATTTTTGGTAAGCTGCTGCCACAAAACCTCACCGCACCCCTCAAACAACACCTGGGCAGAGGCCCGGGGAACCGGGAGGGTCCGCAATTCAGTGTGCTTCAGATTCTTGGAGGTAGCAGGTTTCCCAGGCTCTGCTCCCATCCCGGCATGGCCAGCACCAATGGGTGTAAGCATCACCCCTATCACTAGAGAGTGTTGAACTCAGCCCACTACATTACTTGTATCATCTATTTAAATTACTAAACGAGTCCGGATTGGATGAGAAAATCTCTCTGTTGATACGCTGGCTCCTCTTCCTTTACAATTCAATACCACAGGGCCTTAAACACGAGTGTGAACCCCACGTTCATACACGATAAAGGTCATAAATGAATGCAAGTCATTCCAAGATTCTCTTCCTCCAAACCAAAGGCACAGGCCCCCATGCATAATGCTCCATGCATAATTTACTCTCACTAGTTTTCTAACATCAAATATTGATCAGCAAATTCTTTTCTTCTCCTTTCTCCCTACTCTTAGTTCTGTTTCCCTAAATGGTCCTATTTTTCATTATGGAGTCTAACTCAGATGTCTATCTTTGATTGTCTTTAGGTTTCTTTTAAGGCATTTGACTCATCTGACATGGTAACATACACCTCATTACAGGCATATTAGTTTCTATTGCTACAGTAACAAATTAGCACAAAGTCAGCAACTTGAAACAATGCCAGCCTTTTCTCTCATAGCTTCTGTAGGTCAGACTTGGCTGGGTCCTGTGCCTAAAGGTCTCACAAAGCTGAGGCTCTGAGGAAGAATCAGAGCTCATTCAGGGTGGTGGGTGAATGAAGTTCCTTGCAGATGTAGGACTGAGGTCTCTGTTTTCTTGCTGGCTATCAGCCAGGGGCTGGTGTTTGCTCCTAGAGGCTGCCCACACTCCTACTCATGCAATGGCAGGTTGAGTCCCTCTTGCACTCCAAATCTCTCCACTGCTCCTTTTGCAATATCTCTCTGACTCCAGTGTGATTAGATCATGCCCACCTGGATAAGCCAAGATAATCCCCCTATTTTCAAGATGATAAGTGCATCTGGACAGTCCCTTTTGCCATATACCATAACATACTCGTAAGTCCCTGCAATTAGATTGTGGACATCTTTGGAGGGTCATTCTACCTACCACAACCTACCATCTAGATCACAGAGATTCATTTCATGAGACATGTAGAAGACAAAAAATAAAACGGTTTATGTGGTCTCAATGATATCAGTAATAATATTAATTGTGAATGAATTAAAAATCCAATCAGATTGGGTAAGTAAAGTAAGATCTAACTATATGCTGTCTATAGGAGACACACAGTAGGCTCAAAGTTACAAATAGGCTTAAAGTAAAAGGATAGAAAAGAGCTATATTATGTGAACAGCAAGTACCAGAAATCTTGGAATAGCTATACTAATATCAAATAAAACAGACTTTAAGCACAAAACATTGCTGGAGATAAAGAGGGATATTTTTTAATGATAAACAGGTGAATCCATCAGGAAGTTCTAATAATTATAGTGCACCAAATTGCATGAAGCAAAAGCTCATAGAATTGAGAGTAGCAGACAATTCAATAAAATTAGTTGTAGGCTTCAATACCCTACTTTCAATAATATATAGAATAACTAGGCAGATAACCAATAAGGACATGAAAGACTTGAACAATACACAAATTAGACCTAACAGACATCTATAAGCACCCCACCCAACAAGGGAAGAATATACATTCTTCTGAAAAGCCATGGAATATTCTCCAGAAGAGACCATCATCTAAGCCATAAGACAAGACTTAATATATTTGAAAGCATTTAAATTATACGAAGTGTATTCTCCAGTCACAATAGAGTGGAATTGAAAATTAATAACAAAAAGAAATTTGAAGAATTTACAAATATGTGAAAATTAAACAACACACTACTAAGTAACCAATGAGTCATGAAGATATCACAAGATAAATTTAAAAAATACTTTGAGATGAGTGAAAATTAAGACACCACATACTAAAATTTACAGAATGCAGCTAAAGCAGTGCTTAGAGGAAATTTCATAGCTGTAAACACATATTAAACTGAAGAAAATCTTAAGTCAACAACCTAACCTTCCACCACAAGACACTAGAAAAAAAAGAAAAACAAACCCAAAATAAGAAAAAGTAGGGGGGAAAACAGAATTACAGTGAAATGAATGAAATAGATAATAGAAAAACAACAGAGAAGATCCACAAAACCAAAACTTGCTCCTCCAAAAATAGAAAAAATTGACACACCATTTACTAGATTAAACGAGAAAAATAAAAGAGACTTAACTTACTAAAATTGAATGAAAGAGGGACTATTACCACCAACATTACAACAACTTAAGGTAACACTAGGAATAACTGTATGATGTCAAATTAGATGATTTAGGTGAAATGGATGAATTCCTAGAAAGACACACAGTATTAACTCAAGAAGAAACAGAAAATGGGACTAAGCCTAAAACCAGAAGAAACCGTAATGGACAATCGAAGTGATCGTGGGTTTGGTGACATCGTAGATAAATCTAGCTGCTACGACAAAATACCAGACTGGGTAGCTTATAAACAACACAGAACTTCAGTTCTCAGAGTTCGGGAGGCCGGAAGACTGAGATCAGGGTGCCAGCAGGGCTGGGTGACTTGTGGACTGCAGACTTCTCGCTGTGTCCCCGGCTAAGGCCTCTGCTGGGGCCTCTGTGTGAGACACCCGTCCCACTTGTGAGGGCTCCGCCCTCATGACATAAGCAGCTCCCAAAGGCCCCACCTCCCAACACCACAATTTTAGGGCTTTACCGAAGCCAACATATGAAGTTTGGAGGAGCACATGCAAACCATAGCAGGTGACGACTTTTGAGACATGACACAAAAAGCAAAATCCAAGAGAGGAAACATCGATAAGCTGGAACTTACTAGAATTAAAAACCTATACCCCGTGAAAGACGCTGTTAAGAGAATGGGGAAAGTCACAGATTGGGAGAAAATGTATTTAAAACACGTATCTGATAAAGGACTTGTATCCAAAATAGATTTTTTAAAAGCTCTTAAAACGTCAACAATAAGAAAACAACCAACCCAAGTGGGCAAAAGATGTGACCAGATCCTGGTTCTGGCCAAGATGCTGAGCAGGAAGGAACCTCGCTCCGGCCCGGTGGCAGTGGGGGGTGGCTCGGCGCTTCAGGAGACGGTTTGACAGTTTCTTACAAAACTGAACGGTTTTACCGTGCCCTCAGAACCTCGTTCCTAGGTCCTCACAGGATGGGTTGGCAAACGTGAGCCCCCACGAAACCTGCCTGTGAATGTTTACAGCAGCTTACCCAGAATAGCCAAAACCCTGGAAACAACCCAAATGCCAGCAACAGGTTAAGGGACAAACCAGGAGTTTGTCTCATGGTGACTGCTTAGCAACAAAAAGCATTAAATATGGATACAGACCTCAGCACTTATCCTAAGCTAAAGAAGCCAGGCACCCAAAAGTCCATGAAGTTCTAGAAGAGGCAAAAGTAATCTACGGTGTTAGAAACTAGATCGCGGATGGCCCGGAGAGGGGGCTGGGGGACTTTCGTGGCCACAGAAGTGTTCCATACCTGATCGGGGTCGTGCTTATGTGAGTGCACATATTTTTCAAAATACACCCGACTGCACACTTAAAATGGAAACACTTCATCTTATGTAAGTTATGATTAAATAAAGTTGAAAGGAAAAACCTCCAAAACACATCAAAGCTAAATGTTAAAGAAGAATCAAATAATTCCCACTTCCGGCTCCCTTTCAGTCTCCGGAAAACCTTCCGTTTGGTTGTCAATTTGACCGTCATCTGGCCGCTTGTCTTGGGTCATATGATAACACTGCGCATCGGTTTGGATTACTAAGCAAGAATGGAAATTTCCAATCTAACAAAAGATCCCCAGAGGCCAGACAAGTAACCCCCACTGTCCACAATTTAACCCTGGTCAGTGCTCGGAAGAACCTTCCAGTATCTCTTCTCAGAAGCAGGGTGACATCTTGGCTTTTCTGATTAGAACCTTCCTTTCTTTTTTTTTTTGCTTTTTGGTATGTGGGTAGCTCCCTGACTGGGAATCGAACCCAGGCCGCAGCGCTGACCGCGCCAGCGCCGAAGCCTTAAGCCACTACGCCATCAGGGAACTCCAGAACCTTCCTTTCTGCAGAGCATTTCACTCCGTGTAACGTGTATGACCCCATTGATTCCACTGCTATGACTCTCGCAGGGTTAGCTTTGTGGGCCTGTCTGAGCCAGGAAAGCGGAGAACAAGTCACCTAAAAACCTGCGAGCTTTGTGCGACTACATAGTCCTCCCTACTGTCCTGCGTAACTGGGGACATGTGTGAGAATCCATACTTTCATGCCTATTTCTTTGCCATCCAAATTGAGTTATCATGTAGAGTCAGCCTCCACGTATTACCCAGCAGACAGCAGATGGGCTGCTGTCTGTGTCGTCTCAGCCCCTGCTAACTCTCAGGCAACGAACTCCCTGTCACCTAATTAAAAACGGGTAGTCAATACCCTTCTTAAAAGTCAATCTTTTACAGGGTGGATTTTTTTTTTAAAGTCTTGCTGCTATAAGGGAATCATCTAAAAATATCCCTGAAGATGTTTACTGTATAATCTACAGCAGTCCTGTCTAATACACATGGGAGGTAGCCACATACGTAACACTAACTTTTCTAGCAGCTACATTGTAAAAGTAAGTAAAAAGCAGGTGAAGTTAACGTTAACAATACATTTTATTAAAACCTTCTATACCCCAAGTATTACAGTTCAACGTGCATGCAGTATAAACATCACTAGTAGGACAGTTTACATTCTTTTGTTCATAATAGGTCCTGAAAATTCAACACACATTTCATATCTAGCACACGTCACGCCAAGTGCCCATGGGGCTGGCGGGCACCACGGCTGGCAGCACAGCCTGTAGTGGTGGGGTTCCTTAAATAGACTCAAAATTTGGCTCCTGCAGCCACTGACGGAGCTTGGCCCGCCACCAGGTCAGGTAGCGTCCACGCGCAATGCAAAATGAGCAACTTTCGCCTTGTTTCGATCCAATTCTTTTAAGGGGAACTGGGAAACTTCTGTAAACACTCGCCTGGAAGTAGGTGAAGATCTAGAATTTTCTAAAAACCAAATTTTAGATACTCGAACCTGCTTATGTTTCAGGGTGGTGGTCTAGAAAATTGAAGGAACTACTTTGGCACGAGTCGGGGTGAGACGTGGGAGGCAGGAGGACAGGGGCAGGAGGGGCTGGAGGCCACGGGAGTTCCGGAAGCCGTGACCGCAGCCGCGCCTCCTAGCAAACTGCACCTTCAAGTTCCATCGACTGCAGTGCTCTTGGCCTTGAAAAGCTAACCTTACGGAAATGCGTTCTGTGCGATGTACATCTTATACGAATGAGAAGAATTTTTCAAGCACTTTAACTTTCCACTATGCGCTCAGCACCTGGCCAAATGCCTTGAGGGCTGTCACTCATGATTTCTGCGTGTGGACATTTATTCCAGACAGAAGGATTCTGAGAGCCTTCTGCAGATTGGGGCCCAGCTTCCTACTGCTTTGGGGACAGCTGTTGGGAGTTCTTGTCTTCACTGACAAGGAAGAACCTAAAGGTCAGTCGTAGGAGCCCCAGCTGGTACAGAGAGCCACCTGGCATAGACCACGGACGTCAGAACCCTGCTCCCAAGATAGCTTAGGGTCCGAGTAAGACGGGAGAGTGAGATACCTGGCTCAACAGCTTGCAATCAGATGCAGCCCAGCTCCCATAGAACATTCTGGAAACTACGTTGTCTTAAGCTCAACATCACCTTTAAATTTTCTTTCTATCCTTACTTTTTCCTTACTAGCTTATCATTTCCTGCAGCATGATTTATTAGGGCCATTACACAACCAGACCTTCTGGCTAAATACTTTTGACAAGTACCTACCGGTGTATCAATATTATTGTCTACATGGCATTGAGATAGATAGGTAGGTAGGTAGATATAGAGATATAGATCTCTCTCTATACACACACACACACACACACACACACACGCACGCAAATTATACATTGTTTAGCATAGTCATTGTCACAAAACCTTTCAAAACATGAGATTTCATTGAGACAAAAACTGAGTTCTCCTGCACCCTCCGAGCTTAACGAACAGGACTAAGGGTGGTGGTCTTCCAGATGCTCTGGTATTGGGGAGCTTCCTTAAAGCTCACCTGGACCCACCTCTCCACTCAGCTACGGAGGCCCCCGTCGCAGCAAGAAGATGCTTTCACCTGCGTTTGTCCTACACACTTGACAGCCTTCGACGCCAATTCTTTTCAACTCCTTCCTGGATGTAAAGAAGGCCAATAAAGTTCAACTCATTATGTAATTAGACCACCTTGTGTCACCCCGACTTAATTAGATGGAAGGACAGCGATGACGGTGGCACAAGGAGAGAGGGCAAACGCCTTCACCTTGCTGACGGTGCTGAGGACGTGCCAGCAGCGAGCGCCGGCCTGCGAACCCGGGCGGTCACTTAGAATCGATTGCCTCAAGGTCTTGGATCCACGCAGAGGAAAATGGCCGCTTTGCCAACTACCTCTGTGTCTCTCCACCTGGAATGCTGATGACACAAGAGCTGAAAGCGAACAGAAGTAGCGGTCATCTGAGCAAACAAGGAAAATGGCCTGTCCGGAGCACCACTGCCGAGCTGTGCTGGGACGGGGGACTCGTCCTTAAACCTTCCAAGCCTCCCCGCTTCCCCACGCTCTGCTCAGCACAGACACTAGGCGACAAGAAGAGCCTTCACTTGTCCTTCAGGAACTGCTACGAAATCCGGAAGCCTCTCCGCCCCAGCCCCACCTCCTCCGATGCCCAGCGTCTCGTGCCCCCCGCCTCCGGGCCCTCCACCCTCGCCCAACCGTCACGCCTGAGCCAGTGGCATTCCACTGAAGCTACGCTTGGTCGTTCTAGTGAAGCTTTACTTTGAGGCCACTAAAGAGATGACATTCTGAAGCCACGCTCATCCTCTTGGGAAGGAGCCAGCCAGCTGACATTACCGCGTGTCCCCGAGAGTGCTACTGAGAAAACAGCACATTCCTGCAACTCTGGTTCCCTCTGCAAAGCCTTAAAAGTCACCTCGTCATTTTCATCAGCAGAGCAAAATGGCCCAAACATTGACTTCAATTCCAAGAAGAAATTAGATGTGCAGGAAAAAATTCAGTGGCCATAAGAAAGAGGGAAAGACACCCCAAAGCATTCACACGAGGAGACGGTATGGTGGGGGTGCCACCCCTGGGCCTGGGTCCCACGCTGAGGACACCTCACAGTCACAGCATGAAACTGATTTCTGTGACCAGGGACAGAAGCAGGTCTCTACTCCTAACTACTCACTAAGGGAATAAGAGCAGCCAGTGACCCTTTGATTACCTTCTGATTTCAGCATTATTTAAAATTATGGCTCCACATAGAATTTGTCTCAATATTTACATTTTAAACATATCCTAGCTGTGAATTAAAAATATAATCAAAGTTTTCAAACTGGTGAGCTGCTAGTCTGCTGCATCCTTAATATGTGTTTATTTAGCAGAACCACAGGTATTTCCTTTCCGTAGTTAATCTGAAGGTTCTGAAGCAAATGTTTCATTGTCTGGTGGGCCACAGTCCTCACCACGTCCTACGACCCACGACGGGCCCCACGGCCCAGGCTTTAGGTTCCGGTCTGTGTCCTTGCCAGCCCCGTGGACGTAGGAGTCTGCGGCCCCTGCCTAGTTGTCAGATCATTTCTGCAACAAATCACAGATTCTGGGCTAGGTTTTAGTTTACGCCATTTAAACCATTTGTAACTATTCATGTCTTCAAATTTCAAATGCAATTTCTAAGCATACACATTTTAATTAGCAAAAATTATAGTTCAATTCTAGGATTTAAATTTTAAAAACTGGTAGAAGTAGATCATTATTTAGGAACTTATAATACAGCTTAATGTCTACATTAAATTTTTCTTTAATAGAAATTAGGCATTAGATTTTAGGTACTTAGTTTTAGAATTATAACCAAAATACATTAAGCAACTGAAATTTTCCTTCATTGTTTTGCCCATTTAGGATTTTTTCACTCATATCCCTTCTATCTTCTTTGTCTATATTTAAACTCATCAACTCAACCAATGTTCTACAGAGAAAGTGTGAATTATAAAAGAGTAGTACATATGTATCACCAGGACCTTAATGCTCCTGAAATGATACCTTTTTATATTCTAATTATTTAAAGTAGCCAGACCTCCGTTTCCTTTTCACCTGATCCTCAAAAATGTCTGGTTCCGTCTGTGTTTTCATCTGAGAATGGGGTTTCCCAGTAAGACTGAGCCTCCCCTGGAACTGCGGGGTGCTCTGGGCTAATCTCCCAGCTCACTGTGAGCACCAGGAACCAGGTGGCAGCAGGTGTCCCTGCACAAACCAGAGCTGCAGAAGTGACACAGCCAGACACGGTGAGGAGTGGAGGGAACCGGGCCAGAGCTGAATCCCAAAGTGAGGAAGGTCAAAGTCAGCCTATGCAACCGCAAACACGAACAGAACGATTCCAGGGGCCTGCAGGTGCTCGGGAGTCATCTGGGGCTGCCACTGTGTCCCAGCGGAGCCAATCGGGTCATAGTTAAACATGGAACCTCTCCAGCAGAGGACAGGCCTGTGCCAGGTGGAGGAGGGAAATTGCAGGGTGTAAAGAGGAAGCACAGAGAGGGACCGAACTCCCAGCCAACAGTCCCAAGGCAGGTGACATTCAAGGGCCAACGGGACCTGGTTTAACTGGAACACACCCATGACAAATGCTTATGGCGATGCCATCCGAAGAACCTGGATGTGGTTTTGCTGTTCTTCGGACTAGTTAGCACCCTTTGGGGTGACGGTACGTTTATTCCCTGTCTCCCGCCCCGGTAAACCAGCCCCACAAAGGCGCGGCCCTCTGTCTTCTGGACCGCTGGTGCACCCGCACTTTTGTGTCCGTGCTTGGCACACGGTAGGTGCTCAGCAAATCTCTCAGGAAAAAAAATTAATAAAGGGATGATGGCAAAGTTCTATGAAGACACAGGACATGAAAGCCCAGGGTCCTGTCCGCTCACGCTGAGCAGGAGGCATTTCCTCACACGTGTATGTGGCGATGTCATGTAAACCATCACGTGAATTTGGAGCTCAGAGAAATGGGGACCAGGGAAAGAAATCTGGGGATTCTGCACAGTGAGGTAGCCATGGGGCTTGGGGAGCTAGCTGGAACTACTGAAAGACAATTGTGGTCATATCTCGCTTCTCGTTTCCCCGTTTTTTACTTTACGTCGCACCGTGTAAGCCATACGGGTCATCCTTTTTAAAATAGCGTGCATGGAAAACGTTCCGAATAATTAGCTCCCCGAGAGCACAGAAGGGACTGTCCCTGTTAATGTCGCGATCAGCACAGCGATGGGCCCGCGTCAGAGCAGCAGAAACGTGCAGAGGGTGGGGCCCCAGAGACGCAGGCCGTGACAAGTTCGGGGCCCGAGGATTTCCAACCCTCTCGGCCCACCCTGATCCCCCCGCATTCCTAATGAAGGTCTGGCTTCTCCTGCGAGTGGCACACGTTTGGCCTTTCCCTTCAGGGCACAAAATGCTTCTACTGCTATTTCCCACAGTCCTGAGGGGGACACTCCCACCGATGTGGGCAAGTGCGCGATTGATGCCCAAGGACCATCGGCGAAGGACAGGAATTCAGGACGCCGAACACCTGCTTCACGTGCCCTGGAAGTCTCACTGCTATCTTTGTGATGCTCTAACAAGCCTAAATCTTCTATTTCTAAATCTTCTATTTCTACCCAATACTGCTTCACAGACTCCCCAACTCAAGCGAGTCATCTGTAGAAAGAAATTACTGGAGTGGGACCTAGAAGTATTTCACCTCATGCATGCAGTTGCTTCCCCTTCCATTAGGTACCCAGTAGATCACAGTATCCATCCCTATGCCCATCCTAGTTCTGGAAGGTTCTAGAAGGTTCTGGAAGGTTCTGGCATCTGGGGCTCACCTGGATCAGTCCAGATATCTAATACTTAAGTGGCATTTTGCCAAGCATTTGCCACACTGGATTGTTTTCAAGCATATAGAGACCCCTGGTTTGCCTGCACTGTCCCAGTTAACAGCACTCGTCCCAGCACATCGTGTCCCTTTACGCTCAAAAACAAGCCCAAGTGGACAATACATTTGGTGACCTTGCTACTATGTGGGGTTCATTTTCGCTCCTCCGGCTGCAGCAGCTTTTGTCCCAATGCTAAGACACTGAGGGAGCCCCCCACTCCCTGCAGACCTCCACGCCTTGACTCTGGTATGGGTTTTCTTGAGGGCTGGAAAAGATTTTCATCCTCTAACAATGTTAGAAGTACACATAGCCCTTGGTTCAATAGAACCTGTCATTTTAACTGCCCCTCCTGTGGGTCACACTCCCAGCACAGACCACCTCCATCTCAGGACACCTCCGCCTCACTAATCTGTGTGTCCTTGTCAGCCACAGACGTGAGCTCCGAGGCCCACCGTCGCCTCTCCCTTGAAGAAATGTTACACATACTCAGTTCCTAACCAGGCGGTGTTTGTCATCGAAAGCAGTGGTTAGAATCAATAGTTGACGGATTAAAACAGACCTGGATGCTTATTGGGCCAAGACTCCATTAGGTAGGGACCAGAGGCCCAAGGCCATGTAAGCCTACAGTCGTCTTCTCCTGCGGGGGTGCTGTCGGGTAGCTGCGGCACGACGGTGTTCGTGCGGTTGTCTGTGTGCAAGACAACAGTCAGAAACAAGAAAACTCCCCCTCTACACGCGGCATACCGGTGTGCGCTGTCACTCTTGGCAATGGTGGCCATGACAACCTAACCTTTACTTGGAATGCATTTAACTTTGTGTGTACGTGATTTTTCTTAGATACAGAAATAACACCCATAGCAAACAGCAACGCTTACGTGGCATTAACTGTGTGCCAGGCACTGTTCTAAGCACTACAAAATACTACATTCATACTCACTGACGCCCTGGGCACGCGGTACCACGAAGACCAGCCGTGTACAGACCGGAGGCAGACGCTTAGAAACACGGCACGGCGCGCTCGTGCCCACACGGCAAATGGGGCGGAAGTGGGACAAACACTCAGCGAGTCTGGCTGCTGTGTGACGTTCAGCCTCCCGGCTTCTCCTCCTGGCCCTCTGCACCCAGATCTCCCTCCCTGAATTCACTTTCGTTTTACAGAATAACGATGATGATGACATCAGCAACCGAGGACACTGAAGATGGGTGTCTGAAACATGCCCTTGTCCCCGCGCAGGCCACGTGCCCAGACACCAGTCGCCACCGCCACACGAACCTCTGATCCGTGTTCATGACGGGGCCCTTCCTTCCGTCTCGAAATCAAATAACAGACGAGCAATTTCCGTGAAGCTGCTTTTGGGGAAACGTGCACCACGGCATCTACTGAAAAACAGCATTCTATTAGCTGTAAAAGCTCCACGAGTCACCTCCTTCTGAAATAGTCATGTACCTACCTGACCTTGGAACACCAGCCAGGAAACAGCATAGGTCAAATCCCTTATGACGTTCTCCAGGGGGGCTCTGAGGAGCAAAGATTACGGAGGGACAGGAGGAGGAGTGACATTCGATCCGTTGAATTTGGGAAGTGCTTTGGGTTAGAGCTTCAGGATCTGTGGGTGGGGGATGATTTAGATGAAATTCCTGTGGGCTGACTGCTACCTAAAGTCCTCGCCTAAAGATGAATTAATTTCCACATCCACGCATTCAAGTAGACTGTGTTAAAGAGAGCACCACAGGCCCAAAACGAGGCACTGGAGCTAAAGCCCGTGACACCCAACTCAGACCTAATGCCTGACCCGATGTCACGTTCAGGACTGTGACCTTACCCCAGTCAGATGGGCATCTCCTGGTTCACACTAGGGAGGTCATCTGCCCAGTAGGGTCCCTGTGGCCCTTCCCCCAAAGAAAGCCATCTGCCCCAGCCTGACATGATCCTTTCTCTTCCTTTGCTAATAACCTTCTCATCCTGCCCAGTTTCCGATGATAAAACCTTCCGTTTTGTACAACTTCTCGAGCATCTTTCTGTTTACTAGATGGGATGCTGCTCGATCTTCATTTATTGTCAGCTGAATTTTGTTTTCTTGTTTTGGTTATTGTTAGACTTAATTGGGGTGACACTGGTTGACAAGAATGACAAAGTTCCAGGTGTACAATTCTGCAGTGCATCGTCCGTGTTGCTTTATGTGTTCACCACCCAGTGTCAACTGTCCTTCCATCACCATATATTGAATTTTGTTTTTTAACTATAAGTAGTGTAATATGTAGTGTAAGTATACAGCTATATCACGTGTCACTGTATAATACAGTATATACAGTGTATATGTATTACTATGTAGTAGAACTAACTATACTCACGTATGTACTCACCCTGTATACATATTAAAAGGTGTTCTGGTCACCAGTTTCCAGTGTGGGAGAGGGAGTTCCCCCACATCCACACTTCTGTGAGACCAGCTAGATCGCCCACGATCTAACTCCATTTGGACACTATCTACCCGGACACACATCAGATCCCACAGGTTAAGGGGTCAGTCCTCACTAACACTTTAGATTCCAGTGGAAAGTCCAGGTGGCCATTTGTACTTCTGACCAATGGGCTGTAATTCAGAGGTTCCCGAGACCCCTCCTCAGATCTGATTTATTTGCTAGAGCAACTCACAGAACTCAGAGAAGCATTTTACTCATTAGATTCCCAGCGTGTTATAAAAGGAAATAGATAACCCAGGAACTGGCAGGGACATGGAGCAAGGGATGGGGGAAAGACACCCAGCTTCCACGCCCCCTTCAAGAGTGCCAGATCCCAAGTGTTCACCAATCTGGAGGCTCTGCGAACCGCATCCTTTAGGGTTTTGACGGCAGCCTCGGTAACGTAGATGTGACTGATGAAATCATTGGCCACTGGTGATCGGTCAACCTCCAGCCCTTCGCCCTTTCTGGAGGTCAAGGGGCGGGACTGAAAGTTCCAACCCGCTATTCTTGCTCAGTTCCCCCGGCAACCAGCCCCATCCTTAGGTGCACCCCAAAGTTCACCTCAGTAATTAAACCTCCTTGTGGGGGAAAGGAGCTTGTTAGGAATCACGAGGCACCCACCTCACCTGCGTGGCTCTGAGCAGATTTCAGGAACTGAGGTCCAGAGACCAAAGAGGGTAACAAAAGGTGTTTCCATCGCTGTTCCTGCTCAGGAAATGCCAAAGACTTTGGGAGTAGTAGCCAGAAACAGGGCAAAAACAAAATACAATTGATCCTTGAACAATGTGGGAGCCAGGGGCACTGACCCCATGTCCCCCCCTGTGCAGTCAGAAATCTGCTTATGTAATAACTTCTGACTCCCCCAAAACTTCACTACTAATAGTCTATGGTTGACCCAAAGCCTCACTGAAAACATACATAGTCAATTAACAATTATTTTGTTTGGTCTATGTATTGTATACTGTATTTTTACAATAAAGTAAGCTAGAGAAAAGAAAATGTCATGAAGAAAATCACAAGGAAGAGAAAATACATTTACTCTATTTATTAAAAAAAAATCCACATATAAGTGAAACCCTGCAGTTCAAACCCATGCGACTTAAGGATCAATTTATATATTTCTTATAAATCCCAGTATCACACGTTAATAAAAGCATATATATGTAATATACGTATATACACATTACAGACACACACACACACACGTGTGTATAGGCTATGTGGTTAGTACCCAGCCATGTAATAGGAAAAACAGAGGCATTTTTGGCTGGACTTTTTTTCCAGACAGCCCTGTGTACCTATGTAAGTATAGTATAAGTCTCTACTTATAGTAATACTGTAAGTTTAAGTAGTACATGAGACTTCTCTCAAACTTAAAAGATATGTATCTGTAGAAATCTATAAATATATGAAGGGGAGCAAAATATACCTCTCCAAAATATGCCTCAGGCATATTGATTAATTTGGGCTGATTGTTTTTGGGAGGCTGCAGACATAGGAGAATAATGAAAACAGAGTAGAATTGCCCTTTTGTGAGGGAAATTTATATTAATGAGGGAAACGTCCATTTGTAAGGGCGTCTTCCCCTCTGTAATAGGAAGAGGGGGTGTTTAAATCCTACGAAACCCTTATCGGTGCAGAAGGTTCTCCTTTAAATAAATACACACAACAACCTGACCCTGGTTAACTGCGCTGTCCCTGGTCACCCGTAACGGCCCTCTGCTCTCTTCAGCCTTTAGCTGGAGATGGCATTTAAGGTGGTGGTTCGTGTCCTTGGGTGAGCTATCAGCTTTCCAGGGTGTCTCCCATGTACACGGGAGGGACGTCATTAAGGCTCTGTTGGTTTTTCTCCTGCTAATGTCTTTTATTATGGGGGTCTCCGCCAAAACCTAGAAGGGTAGAGGGAAATTGTTTCCCTCCCCTACGTGTAGGAGTGTGAGATGGGCTTGATGACGTGTTTCACTTCCCATTTTTGCCAAGATGAAAGCACAGAGAGCATCTTCCCCTCACCACTATTTGTAGCATCTTACAACACAATGAAACACATTTGTAAATCCAACACAGGCTCATTCTCCAGTTGAGGTAAAGCTGCCCTTTTTTTCCACCCTGACAATGAAATATAAAGCTCCACAAGAAACAACTGAGATGTATCAGGACTAGAAATACACTTTCAGAATGAATGACTCATTTTCATCTTGATCACTGATGTGTTACATAATGGCAATGACTTGACAAATGCCATTGAAAAGCAGCAAATTTATTAACACCTAAATGAACACCCCTATTGCTATGAAAATCAGTGTACTTTTTTAAAGACAATGTCACAAAACTGATGTTAAGTTTGCACTAAAAGCCGTATCTAAATGCCATATTAGAAACATTGATAATTTAATTTACTCAAGAGATAGAGGTCTTTTTTTAAAGCATTAATGACAGAATTTATGGACATCAAAAGGATGACACTGTAAATGCCTCATCTTATTAGTAAATAAGATCAATATTTTTCCTCACTTCAGCAAACACAAATTTCTTAGAAATAACTCCTCCACTCCTATTTGCTGAAAACCAGATCCAGTTCATCCTCCAAGAGGCTTGGAGCAGATGGAGAACAGATTAGATCCAAGAAAGCTATTGCATCAGAGCTTCTGGAATCAAAGATTGGAGCTGGAGGTCAGCCCTAAAGAAACCCTCAGCATTGCCTTGGATCGAACCTGGGTGTGGGGCACTCTCCACTTACTTCCTGACTGGTCTCACACAGACAAGCATTTCAGGAGTCTAATTTTCCAATCACACAAAATAGGGCAAAAAATATAATACTTATTTTAAACCTCCATCAGGGTTTTGGTGAGACTGAAGAAGGTAATATAGGAGAAGTCATCTTTAAATTATAACACTCTAGATGATAACCATTTCTATTAGAATCAATGCCAACCGGTAAAAATATCCGTCTCTTCTTTAATCTTCCCACCCCTTCAATGAGTGTTTTTTATGAGATTGATTATAAAGCAGGATTCAATAATCAAATGACAACAACAGCAACAATAGCAACAATAATAAAAATGTTAAAGAGGTAGAGTGTTCTAGAACTTCACACACATTGGTACACTATCCCCACAGTAACCCACACCCACGGAGAAGTCAGATAATATTGGCATTTGGTTTTACAGATCAGAGCACAGAGATTCAATCAGGTTTCAAAACTTACTTAAGAAGCCTCGATGAGAATTGGAACCAAATCTCATCTTTCATCTGCCCTGCCCTGCCCAAATTTGACGTTATCATCTATAATTGCATTGCCTTGGTCCGGGGAGTAGGGAAGAAGCACTTTCTTAGCAATATTTACAAGTCTGAACACTAAGCAGAGACCGCTTGGGATTCCCAGCCATAAGGCCACAGGAGTGGGTTGCCTGGCACCAATACGCCAGCCGGACACCACTTGGTACACCGCTGTCTCTCGGGCACCATGGTCCTTTGAATTCGTACATGAGTCGCCTCCTCTCAGAACTTAGTCGATAGTCAATAAGTGTTGGTTAAATCAATCTAGCATTTTGAGGGTACAAGTAATTTCAAACACCTTTCTCTATGATTTTGTTAGACTTGACAAATCATTTAAAGAAAAACTGATGTATTAGTTTCATTTGCACCTTTGAGACTAATTTTTTCATCAACAAGTAGGAATAATGACACTTATGGCAGGAGGCCTTGAAGAGAGAGTGTTAAGGATGAGCCAAGCATGATCACTATTGTTTTCTTCTGTTTTGTCTTATTATCTCAGAGTTGTGAGGTGGGTTTTTCCTTGGAAAACAAGAGAAAGAAATCTACAAGTTGCCAAGGTAGAATCCATTCCTTTAAGCCTTGTTCCTGCAGAATGTAATTTTGATTCACATTATCAGGATCAAACAGCACAAACTGAAAAGGTTTCCTTTAATCACTCAATTCACAATGTTCCCTCAAATAAAAAAGAAAGTCAATAATAATGTTCATGTCACAATTGCACGGAAACGAAATACAAAAGTTCATTTGCTATTTGTTCACTTAAATAGAGTGTTCAGTTCTTCTTGTGAAAAACAACCTTTTCTAACTTTTACTTTGACAAGCATCCTCAAGACTGACAGAAGTCTACTAGGTCCATGTTTTCAAATCTCTTGTGCTTTCATTTTAAGTCACACATAGGGAATTGGAAGACACAAAGTTTAAACATTTTCAAAGGTTTAAGAAGGTAGATATTTTATTTAGCTTATAGTGGGGGAAAGGAGTGATTTTTAACAGAATGGAGAACAAAAAGAGAAATTTTGCCAAGTTCCCAGGTCAGTTCTCAGGGTGGTGCCATCTTTCCTGTATTGAGCCCTCCCCCCATGGCCAAATCTGAATCTGCATTGGCCTGGTGAACTCTAGTGGCTCCACCCCAATGACTTCCTGGGACCCCACCCCACCCAACTCTGGGAGGTGGCAGTGTCTCAACCTAATCTGAAATATTTAATTTCTTCATTTAAAAGTTGTAAGATAAAATATTAGAGTGTCTTAATAATCTCAGTGATGAATACATGGGTATCCATAACTGTAATTATGTCAGAAGTATTTCATTTTTAACAAGAGGAATTGTTCAGCTAACCGGAGAGCAATGCTTTTCTGGTTTGTTTATTCTATGGATCGGTAGGTGCAGGGATCGTAATTCCTCTTCTATCGAAGAATAAGGAAAAGAAAGGAGGAGGGCAGGGCGGGGCAGAGCTGAACCTGGCCGGTCCATCTGGTGTCCTTGCATCAGCAATTAGAAGCCACAGGGAAGCGAATTAAAGCTGATGGGCAGAGTTTATGCACAATGTCCTCTGCAGAGCTAATGAGCAAGGCTTCATTACCTTCTCTCATCACGGCGCTAGAAAGCATGCTACCACCCAGCCCATGCCTACGACCCCCGCAGACTCCTGGCTGAAGTGCCCACAGCCCATCTGTAAAAGCACATTTGTGTACATACGGCGTTGAATGTGTTGTACGTGCCTGGCTTTCGGGTTCTGTGTCCTTGGGCAAGATCCTAACCTCTGTGTGTCTCAGTCTTCTCATCGAGAGAACCGTACTCCTCTGACATGTTTGCTATTAGGATGCATGTGCCTAAAGCGCTCCTCATGGCACCTGTCATGTAGCAAACATTCAGTGAATGTCAGCTAGAGGTGCTGTCATCATCAAAGACCCTGCACTCACTAGGTCCCTCTGTAGCCAACGCCAGATTCCACAAACAGGACAACTATGAGACAATCACACCTAAATATGCCACGTCATAGTATTTTTACGGCAGAAAGGGCCCTGAACTTGGATGCCTGCTCTGGCTCCATCTCGTCTGTGATCATGAACAGTCACTGGGGCGCTCTCAGCATCAGTTGCTGAATCCAAAAATGAAGACAAGGTCTGTGCTCTCTCTTCACCGGGCTACCTGGATCAAGAGATGAGGCGTATGAAGGCATCTGAAGGGTAGGTGGGAAAACGTGCTCGTCTCCCTTGTTAGAGTTTCTGAGTGTTTTGCAATGAAATGTGGACAGCTGTACCCAGAAATGAACACAGCACTGAACTGAGAACCACCAGCTCCGGATTCAACACCTGCCTTTCCCGGAAATCATGCCCCGTGCTTAGAAGTTCTCTTAACGTCTTCCATGTCCCCAGCCCACACCCTGCATCTTATTCGCTCTCTGCAAAGGAAAAGCCTGACTCTCACCATGAGCGCCAGTGCTAGGGGACATCCACAGCCATCTCCGTGAGATGGTGTCAGCCCATCCTTCATAAAACGACATTTGGAGTAAATCATTAAATGTTCCCAAAGCCTGTTTCTTCATCTGTAAATGGGGAAGAGTGAAACTTCGTGTATAATTGGAAGCACTAAAGGCCACAGTGTGGATGGAATGTTCCGTATGGCACTTACACGTAGGAAACATGCCATGAACGTGTGTCCCCGTCTGCGGGAACCCCATCACGACACAGCTCAGAAGTCTGTCACCCAGGGGCATTCTACAGCCGGGACTGCTTTTGTCCTCAGACTAGGTAACACGTGCCTGAGAATGCCCTGTGAAGGCCACGAGGAAAGGCCACCACGGCCCCACCCGAGTGGCTAAGGTGGAAGAAAATGGTAACGCCATTGGAAGCGCGAGAGAGGTGGCTCCGGAGGGGACAGCCAAGCAGCCCTTGCCACCTCAGCCGTCAACCTGTTCATCAGACGACTTTCCCGCCTTGGCACGTGGCTGGGAACCAAGGGTGACGGGAACGAGGCTCGATGCTTCGCTCGCGGAGGAAGCGGCTTGCTTCAGACCGAGGGAGAAGGCTCGGATCCCACAGCAAAGGCCGCGGGAGCAGCCCTTCGTAGCGTCCTGCGTACCCGAGCGGGGAGCACAGAGCGACAGCACAGGCCTCGAAACGGGGGGACGAACGTGAGAGGGGGTGCCCATCGCCCACCTGACAGCCCCGGTGAGGCGCCGTGAGGTCCACACCCCCACGCTGCGAAGACCTTCTGGGCACAACCAAGAAAGCAGACGGCACCTGGGGGGCCTCGCTGACGTACGTACAGTGTGCAGGTGACGTACGTACACCTGACAAAGTGCCGTGCACGCCAACTGGCGCGTGTCCTGAGGCGTGGCCATTACCCCCATTTTACAGATGCGAAAACTGGAGCCTGCACGCCTTCAGCTGCCCACAAAGAGCCAGTGCACGGCAGGGCTGGGCTGCGGCAGCCCTCCCGAGGCCAAGGACTCCTCCTCGTGTGCCAGTGATCCTCACTGAGAGGTGGCGTGCCGCCCCAGGGGCTGGTGGCAATGCCTGGGGCCATCGTTGAGTGTCACACCTCAGCGGTAGGGAGGGATGCTATTGGCAGGCTGACCAGACGTCCCGTTTTAAACGAGTCAGAACACATCAGTACTGGCCCATTTCAAAGGGTACGTGTGGTCAGCCTCGTGTCACGGGGCTAAATTCAAGGTGTCAGTAGGCTGACCACGCGTACCGTCTGAGACGGGACAGGAGCGTTATTTTGTCCCGTTAAAAACAGGACGTCTGGTCAGCCTAACCATTGGTGTCTGGTGGGAAGAGGACAGGAATGCTGCCCAACACCCACGGTGTGGAGGGCAGTCCCCACAACAAAGGACGATCCGGTGCCACAGAGCAATAAAGCCAAGACCGAGACGCCCGCTCGGTCCCACTGCAGGCTGCCCAAGCGCGTGCGGCGGAGCTGGCACCTAAACAGCTTCCTCCCAAACGTGGAGCCAAAGCGCCCGACGTCCAGTCAGCCCACGTGGGTTCGCCTGGTGCCCTGCCTGTTGGCGTCACCACCGCGCACGGCACCTCCCGAGGCCCGTGTCCTGGCTCAGGCCAGGGCTAGCGGCTGGGTGTGTGGTTGAACCCACGAGCTGTGAGCCAGCCCACTGCTCAACACACGGCTGGGCCGGCAGTGGGAAGAAAACCAACAACAACTAAAAGCTCAAATGCAAAACAAAGATTTACCTCTCGCTCACATTATAGATCCAGAAGGTGCTCCCCAGGAGGGCTCGGGGACACAGGCCGCCCCAGGCTTCCCCACCCGGGGGCCGCACACGCCCCTCTTGCGGCGGGGAGAGCAGGAAGGCTGCGGCCAGCAGTTACAGGCTTCACGGCCCGCTACCCAGGACGCGGTGCGTGCCAGGGGGGAAGGGGGAGTGGGCTGGCGTGGGGGGCGAGCCCGGGGGCACCGGGAGTGGGGCTCGCCCTTCTGTGCCGCCAAGTGCACCCTGTGTCCTATGAGTGGATGGGGGTCCACTGAGGGCCAAGGCGAACAAGCCAGGCCGGGCCAGCGGCGAGCACACGCGCGCAGCACTCCGCCGTCCCTGTGCCCGCGGTCGGCGCCATGCACTCCGCAGCCGCTGAACCGAGCTTGTCGCGTTCAGTTGGTTTCACAGGACAGCCGTCTGTACAGGGCACGTCACGCAAGGAGCTGTGCTTCCCGGGAGCTTAGGGAAGGACACGAAGGCACTGCAGTCCGCAACCGCCCAGCAACCGGTGCCGGGGCTCAGGCCGCGGGACTGATCGCAGCAGGCGGGCCGCTGCTGGGAGGCTGACGCCAGACAGGGGCTGTGCACAGGCCTCTTCCTCGGGGGACAGCGCGACACCCCACCCAGCAGCCAGCGGAGCCTGGGGACGCCCAGAGGCCAGGAGACGGGCTCTGCACCTGCAAACTGCCATCGCTGGCAGCCACACAGGGGCCTGCTTCCTCCATCCATAGGCTCTGCGCCCCGGACGCGCCTGTCCTCGTATCTGTGGGCTCCTGGACCCCCCGACAGCAGTCAGTGAGCTGGAGGCCAGCTTCCGGATGCATGCCCCTCCCCTCATTTTCTGAATCCTCTTCGTCCCCCCGGCCTTCATTCTAAGCCAGCTCCGAGCGGCGCAGCCGGGCAGGGACTGGCACCCCGGGGACGGCTTCCCCGCCCCAGCAGCAGCAGCGCCCCAGCCCCAGCCCTCCTCCCCAACGGGGTCACCGCTCCGATCCGTGACCGCACGCTGTACCCACCCCCCCGTGGTGGCAGCGGCTGCACCCCCGGCTGTGCACCCCTGGCTGTGCACCCCCGGCTGGCCTCCGCCCGCCCGCCCCTCGCTCCATCTCTGTGCTGAGTCCGCGGCCGCGCGGGCATGTCCGCTCCGTCCTGGGGCGGGAGGTGGGCAAGAACACGTGAAAGATGGCACTGTCACAACCAGAGCTCCCGGCGCACGAGGGAGGCTGGAAAAGCACACCTGCCCGGTGAGCTGACGGCGGCCAGGAGCAAGGTCTCCTCCGACTTGTGGCACGCACGCCCCCTGGTCCGGGGCGACGGCAGGCGTCCCCACGGCCCTCCGCCCGGACACCCGGCCCCACGTCGGCCTGCCGAACCTCTGCACACCTGCAAGCCCGGCAGGAGGACAGGGACCCCCAGGCACACCCGCAGAACTGGACATGCCGTTCCACAAGGAAACAAAAGATCGCAGCACAGGCGGACAAGGACAAGGATGCTCCTATTCCGGAAGTCTGCACTAAGGACTCCCCAGTCCCCCCGTGTGACGGGAGGGAAACGAGCAGGGCCAGCGCGTGCTCCGTAGGCCGCCACCGTCTCTGCACTGCGACCCCGTGCCCCGATGGCCAACCCCGCCGGCGGCGCCAGCGAAGAGCATGAAAAATCAGAGTCTCCTGGAGGCTGGCAGGAAAGACCTTGACTTTCCACAGCGCTCCTGGGAGTCCCTCCTGGCTGCAGCTATTTCCAATCTCCTAAAACCTGCAAATGCAGCCCCCAGTTCACTGTCTGCTTTGGGCCCATGCACCAAAAGTGAATGAACGCAGGCTGGCAGCTGCCTGCTGCTCATCGGACACTCGTGGTCTAATGAGACTGGGGTGGGGCCAAGAGCCAACAAAGAAAAGAGGTCCCTGCGGCCACCTAGCCACAGGGACCCCGAAGGAAGCTGTATCCAGGAATCAAGAGGAGAGCTTCCCCGGCCCATTTGCAACCCGTGATGTGCCTTTCAGAAGGCACAGTTCCTGGAACCTGGAACTGAGCAAACCGGCTTTGTCGCGTCCTGTCCTAAACGTCCACGTGCCTCACGCCTGACCGCCACAGTCAGGTCCTTCTCGGGAGCGTCCCTCGGAAACAGTCATTTCCCGACGAGCTGAGGAAGAATAAAACCTGGCGAAGGTAAACTACGGCAGCGAGGACACTGGCCGTGTGTCTGCAGGATGCACAGCCCTGGCCCGACTGGGGCGAGACCGATCCCGATGGGGGTTCTCTGTGTTCCTGTACCCCAAACAAGGTGTCACGGTGCTGTTCCTTTGGCGTCACTCAGAGGAGGGTGGGCCTCACGGACAGGGTCCGGTCCGCCATGGCCCTGAGGGTGGGAGGCTCCGCGAGGGCCGCTTACAAGACAAAGTGCGAGAAACACCAGAGGGGGCTCCGGGTCCCAACCCCGGGCCATGAGGCATCAGCACTAGGCCTTTGTATTTCACGACTTTGGGGGAAATCGCTCCCTTTTCCTCCCTCGCCCTCCTCTCCCCCAACAACCTTCGCTCTGTAAAGACTTCTCAGTTGCTGACCAGGGGCAGAGCCCCGTCCTGAACGCCGAGCTCCAGGTGACAGGTGACAAACACGCGGGCTGGGTCCTCGCCCTCCAGCAGCCTGCCCTCGGGAGCTCTCCTGCACCACGTCTGGGTCGGTCACCCTGGGGGTGGGGCCGCGAAGCAAGCCATTCTGTCTGTCAGGAGAGGGCCCACGTCACAGTCCTCCTGGCCACACGAGAGAGGTGGCAATCGCTGTCTTTTCCTTAAAGCAGCAGTTCTCACCCTGCGGGTCGCCACCCCTTTGGGGGCCGAACGACCCTGTCACAGGGGTCGCCTAAGACCACCGGAAAACACCTATCAGATATTTACATGACGACTCATAACAGCAGCAACATGACAGCTATGAATTAGCAACGACAATAACTTTATGGGGGTCACTGCACCGTGAGGAGCTGCATTAGGGGGTCGTGGCGTTAGGAAGGTCGGGAACCACTGACTTACAGGAACTTCTCTTTAAAAGAAGACAAGTAAAAACTCTTCAAATCAGTAACAACGGAGGGAAGCGGATCGATGACAAGTTCGGTGGAGTGGGTGGGCGGGGCCCAGGTGAGCCACCTGCTCGTGGGGTCGTGCCCTGGCACGGGGCCCCGAGGGACAAGAGACCTGAAACAGACCGGGGCACCGTGTCTACCGACGAGACAGTCCGCACTAACACGGAAGGAGGAGCTCGTCCAGCTAAGCCTTCCCGAACTTGGGGGGTCCTGGAGGGCACCACACACCAATGAAGATGGAGAATCCGCACAGAGAAAACCCCCAGCGAAGTCCTACGTGGGGAGCCTTGCAGACGCGGGTGAGGTGACAGGCCTAGGACACGTAGGAGCAGGTGTAAGCACACCTTCCACCGCAAAGCTCACGGCACTAACCTGCCAGCAACAGGAGCC
>PVJL010011643.1:0-41524 GCA_004026885.1 Lyroderma lyra
CATGGGTTATTTGTTTGTTCATTTCTTTTTTTCTTTGCTTTCAGTTTTATATTCCGCATATGAGTGAAATCATGCAGTTCTTTGTTTTTTCTGTCTGGCTTATTGCACTTAGCATGATGATCTCCAGGTCCATCCATTTTGTTGCAAATGGCAATATTTCATCTTTTCTTACAGCTGAGTAATATTCCATTGTGTATATATACCACAGCTTCTTCATCCAGTCATCTGTCGCAGGGACCTTTGGTTGTTTCCATGTTTTGGCCACTGTGAACAGCGCTGCAATGAACATTGGGGTACATAAGTCTTCGCGGACAAAGGTTTTCAAGTTCTTTGTGGGGGGATTGCTGGGTCAAGTGGTAGCTCCATTCCCAATTTTCTGAGGACCCTCCACACTGCCTTCCACAGTGGTTGTACCAGTTTGCACTCCCACCAGCAGTGTACCAGAGTTTCTTTTTCTCCACATCCTCTCCAGCACTTGTTATTCCTTGTCATGTTGATAATAGCCATTCTCACAGGTGTGAGGTGGTATCTCATTGTGGTTTTGATTTGCATTTCCCTGATAGCTAATGAGGATGAGCATTTTTTCATATGTCTGCTGGCCATTTGTATTTCTTCATGGGAGAAGTGTCTGTTTAGTTCTTCTGCCCACTTTTTAATTGGGTTGTTTGATTTTTGTTGTTAAATCTTATTAGTTCTTTATATATTTTAGATATGAGACCCTTATCTGATGCGTTATTGGCAAATATTTTCTCCCATTCAGTTGGTTGTCTCTTTGCCTTGTTGATGGTTTCTTTCGCTGTGCAGAAGCTTTTTAGTTTGATATACTCCCATTCATTTATGTTTGCTTTTACTTCCCTTGCCTTTGAGGACAGGTTCATGAACTCTTCCTTGAGTCCTAGGTCTATAAGTTTAGTACCTATGTCTTCTTCTATACAGTTTATTGTTGCAATGCTTGGTATGTATGACTCATGGGTGAGACTGTCTGGTCTGTGGCTTTTGACTTTTGGGAGGTTTTGGATGACTGTATCATCTTTTTTTGTACTACTGATTCATCTATTTAGATCATCAAGTTCCTCTTGGTTCTGTCTAGGTAGACTATATGTTTCTAGAAACTGGTCTTTTATTCTAGGTTGGTAAATTTGGTGACATAAAGTTTTTTATAATATTTTCCTATGATCCTTTTTATTTCTGTGGTATCAGTGGTAATTTCTCCACTTTCAATTCTAATTTTGATTATTTGTGTTATTTGGTTCACCTAGGCAGGTGCTTGTCAATTTTATTAATTTTTTGAAAGAAACAGCTTTTTGTTGCATTACTTTTTTCTATTGTCTTAATGTTCTTAATTTCATTTAGCTCTGCTCTAATTTTCATTATTTATTTTCTTTTGCTGCCTTGTGTTATTTCTGTTCTTTTTTGATGTTTTTTAAGATAGGATGTTGAGATGTTTACTCATGATTTTTCTTGTTTCTTAAGATAGGCCTGTAATGATGTAAGTTTCCCTTGTATTACTGCTTTTGCTGTGTCCCAATAATTTTGATACATTGTATTTTCATTGTCATTAGTTTCTATTTTGATCCAGTCATTTTTTAATAAGGTATTGTTTCATCTCCATGTATATATGATTTGTTCTGCATTCTTTTTGCAGCTGATTTCCAATTTCAAAGCTTTGTGTGTTGAGAATACACGTGGCATGATTTCAATCTTCTTGAATTTGCTGAAGCTAGTTTTGTGTCCCAGCATATGGTCTATCCTGGAGAATGTTCCATGTGCACTAGAAAATACTGTATATACTTATCAGAAGAAGTGTCCTATAAATGTGAATTATTACCTATTTCTGGAATGTATCATTTAAAGCTGTCTTTCTCTTATTTATTTTCTGTTTGGACAATCTGTTCATGGCTACTAAAGAGGTGTTTAGGTCCATCACTACAATTTTGATTTTGTCAGTTTCTCCTTTCAAATCTCTTAGTAGTTACTTTATAAATTTTGTTTCTTCCTGATTGGGGGCATATATATTAATGAGTGTCATGTCTTCTGGTTGTTGCATTGTCCCTTTTATCACTATGAAATGTCCATCTTTGTCTCTTCTTATCTTTTTTATCTTGAAGTCTGTTTCATCAAATATTAGTATGGCAAGTCCTGCTTTTCTGTGGATGACATTTGCGTGGAGTATAGTTTTCCATCCTATTACTCTTCATCTGTGTTTGTCCTTACAAGTGAGGTTTGTCTCTTGGAGAAAGTATATGCATGGGTTTTGTTTTTAATTTACTCTGTTACTCTGTGCCTCTTTGTTGGTGATTTCAGTCCATTTAAATTTAGGGTGATGATCTATACATGAAGATTTCTTATTACCATTACGTCATTTCCTTTTTTATATCTTTTTTGTTATCCCAATTATTTCTCATTTATTTTAATTTTTTGTGTCAGGTTGAAAAGTGTCTTTCAGTATTTTATGAAATGCCTGCCTCATGCTAGAGAATCTTTCAGCTTGTGTATGTCTGGAAAGGTCTTTCTTCCTCCTTCATATTTGACAAATAATTTTGCTGGATAATTTATTCTAGGATAGAATTTTCTCTCTTTCAACATTTTGAATACTTGTTTTCACTCCCTTCTGGCTTGTAGAGTTTCTGCTGAGAAGTGTGATGATAGCTTGATGGGCTTTTTTTTAAGGTTATAGTTTTTGTTTTGTTTTGTTTTCCCATGCTGCCTTGAGAAATGACTCTATTATTTTTTTTTTTTTACAACTTCAGTAAAAACTGCCTTGGAGAACATCCGCAGGGGCCCAGATAGCTAGGGGACCTATTTTCTTCTTTAATTTGGGGTTCCATAGGTTTGGAAAGTTCTCATGTAGTATTTGTTTGATTAAACTCTCTGTAAAGTTTTGTCCTGCTCCTTTTGCTACCCTATTATTCTAATATTGATTTATTTTTCTAATGGAGTCAGATAGTTCTTGTAGATTTCTTTCAGTTTTTTTTTTTTACTCTGAAGTCCCAATGTTCTTTCCGTGTTATTTCCATGTTCCAATCTTCAATATCTCTAATTCTTTTCTCCATCTGTTTCTCCATCTGTTTGGCATTGTTCCCTATGGTAGTTAATTCATTTTCCCATTATTTTACTGCATTATCTCTTGAATTTCTATTTGATTATTTTTTATATTTGCATTTTCTTTGTTTAAATGTTCTTTTAGTTTACAATTTGTTTTTCTGACATCATTTATCTTGGTCAGGGTACTCTGCCAACATTGCTTCAGTTCTCTGAGTGTTTTAAGAACTGTGCCTTGTATTTTGTGTCACTTAGATCATATATATCCAGATATGAAAGTTTTTTTCTGGAGGTTTTTTATTTTCTTTCCAAGTGACTTTGAATTCCAAGATACTCATTGAATTTGATATGTTTTTGTTTGTTTGTTTTTCTTTTTGATTTTTTGTTTTTCTGGGCATTAGGACTTTTTCCATGGCAGATTCAGAGAAGTCTTTCTTTCTCTTTCCAGTTGGTATTGCTGTAGTGTCTCCAATTCAGTGTTTTTCTCTGGCTTATTTGAATTTCTATCTCTGAGAGCTGTCCTGAAAAGTGGGCTTCCCTTTTTTGTTCCAGTCATCTGGGTCTTGATGTACCTCCTTTTCTGGAAAACTTGGTGGGTGATGGTGTGCTATGCATTTGATATCAGTGTAGGAAAAAAAACCCTGCTGTGTCTGTGTTTTGGAGTGTTCCTGAACTCCATGACCAGTTTCTAGGTGGCTGTAGAGCAGAAACTATGTGGGTTAGTGAGGTGAAATTTGTGAGAGATTTAAGGGAAGCAGCCAGGCCCAGTGTCTCTGGTTCTGCCTGGTTATAGGGGCAGTGTGGCTGCTTTGTTCCCTGCAGTAGCTCTCCAGGTTGCTGACTCTGTTACAATACTAGTGTGTTGATCATGGGAGCCTGGGGTAGGTTGTGGTATAGGGCAAGCCTGGAGGGGGCTCTGATATCTTTGTTCAGGGGCTGAGTGCTTGCCACTGCTGAGACTTTCCCCCTTTTCCTGAGTCCACATTTCACCTAGGATCATATTTCAGCATTTTAGTGTTTCCACAGCAGCCAGCTCTCACTTTCATACTTGCCCAGAGCTGACCTGTGGTCATGGCACAGCACTGCAACTTGGGACCCTATTCTTGCTCAGGGCTGTTCAAATATTTTGTTCAACCTGTAACCTACCCAGGTTGAAGCACTCCAGTGGGGCCCCAGCATGCTGCTCGTCAGTCCAACTCATCCGAGGTCTCACAGGATTTCAGCTGCTCTCATTTCCCATCCTGTCATCACTCATCCTCCAATCTGCCCAGGACTATGTTGCTCCTTAGCAAGTGTCTCCAGACTTCTTGTTATTTCCCCTCCTTGGCTTTCAGTCTGTTTGCAGATCACATGGTTCAGCTGCATCTTTGCTCAGCTCGGCTCCCTCCCTTCTCTCTCATTCATCCTCCATTCTCTAATTTCAGGTGTTTTCTTGCAATGTGCTGATCTCTCAGCTGTAACTGTGCCACTCATGTTTTCTTGCATCTAATTGCCATCTTGCAAGGTCTCCTTTATATATATATATATATATATATATATATATATATATATATATATATATATATATAAAATTTTTATTTATTTGTCTAAGACGATTTTTATTTGTCCTTCAATTTTGAATGTTAGCTTTCCTGGATACATTAACTTTACTTGTAGATCCTTGGTTCTTATCATGTTGAATATGTTCTGCCATTTCCTTTTGGCCTGCAAAGTTTCTGATGAGAAATCAGCTGAGAGTGGTATGGATGCTCCCTTACAAGGTACTACTTTCCCTTTCTCTTGTTGCTTTTAAAATTTTCTCTTTGTCTTTAACTTTTGATTTTTTAAATATAATGTGTATTAGAATGTGCCTGCTTGAGTTCCTCTTATTTGGGACTCTCTTTGTTTCCTGGGCTTTTATGTCTATTTCTTTCTTCACATTAGACAAATTTTCAGTCATTATTTTCTCAAATAATTTATTGATTTCTTGCTTTACCTCTTCCCCTTCTGATAGTCCTATGATACTAATGTTGTTCCACTTAATGTTGTTCCAGAAGAATCCCAAACGATTCTCATTTTTTGTATTCTTTTTTGTATTTGTTGTTCCAATTCAGTGTTTTCTGCTGGTTTTTCTTGCAAATAATTACTTTGTACTTTCTTCTGCTTCATCTAGTCTGGTGACTCCTTTTATTCCATTCTTTATTTCAGTTACTGTAATCTTTATCTCAGCCTCGTCCTTTATAATGGTTTATATGTCTTCCTTTATGTTCGCTATCTCCTTGTTAAAATTATCATTAAGTTCCCTGAGCATTTGTATAATAATTGTTTTGAGCTCTTTCTTTAATGGGTAATTTGTTTCCATCTTATTTACTTTAATTTTCTACTGTTCAAATTTATTTTGAGCTCCCTTTCTTTCATTTCTTATTCTGGCAACCTCTCTGTTTATAAATAATCTGCTCCTTAAACCAACACTCACTGCTGCAGTTTCTTTGGTGTTTACTGTTGATACTGTGTGGCAGAGGTTTGGTGATGAGAGGTAGCCAGAATTCATGCTTTTGCTTTCTTCCTGGGGCTGTAGGTCATGCAGATAGTATGGGTGTAATTACACCTTTCTGTTCTCATTCGCAACATTATATCTTGTGTCTCATTGTTTTTCTCAGTTTGCCTCAAGGACTCTGCCCTGAGCCTTGGGGTGAGTCCTGTATGCTGGACTCTCAGACCATGCTGGCTATGGGACAAGAAATGCAAACATAGCACCCTCTCTCTTTTTAGGACAGAGGGAGGTTGCACTACTGTTTCTCACTGCCCTTGTCACATGCCTCCTCTTGGAACTGGAGTGAAGTGGAGCTGCCACATCTCACTGATCTGGTCTGTACCTCCTGGGAGCCAAATTGAGGACTGGTTGCAGTGTCTCATGGCCTTCACCTCTGGGCCTCCTTTCCTCTGTCCTGCAGACTGACAGAAGTCTGGAATGCTCACCCATTGCCTTTATTCTCCTTCATCCCCCAGCGGTACAGTTCTAAGCAGGACCTGCTCAAGGCCTGTGTCTAAGCACTTTACTTTTTTCTTCTCTGTTTCTCCCACTGCTCACCTGTAGATACTTTGATCTAATGACAGGATTTCTTAGTTGTTTTGGTGTATTTTGTAGGGGGACTTTGGTTGAGTTATAGATGTTTTATACATTGTAATCTCTAGGGGAGTTTTTCAGGGGACGCTCTCACATCACCATTTTGTTGCTTCGGTTCCTGTTTCTCTCTCTCTTTTTTAATATTTATGAGTTTATACCTTACAGTCTGTGGTGGGCAGAATAATAACCTCCAAAAGATATTCACATCCAAATCCCCAGAACGTGTGCATATATGTCATCTTCCATGTTAAAATTAACTGCAAATGTAATTAAATAAGGACATTTAGATTGAGAGACTACACTCAATTATGTAGGTGAACCCAATATAATCACAATGGTCATTAAAAAGAAGAGGCAGGAGGATCAGAGTTATTATTATGAGATGAAAGGATGGAAGCAACAGGATAGAATGATGTAATGAAGGGGTCCTGAGCTAAGGAATGTAGACCTCCTTTAGAAGCTGAACTAGTCAAAGGGAGGGATTCTGCCATAAAGCCTCCTGGAGTTAATGATCATGATGACACCTTAACTTTAGACTTCTGATCTCTAGAATTATAAGAAAATGAATTTGTGTTGGTTTAAACCACTAAATTGTGGTAATTTGTCAGAGGAGCAGTAGGAAACTACTGTAAATTTTGGTAGCAAATGTCAGAGTCTGTAACAAATATCTAAAAAATGGTTTGGAACTAAGTAATTGGCAGAGTCTGGAAGAATTTTGACAGGCATGATAAGGACATACTGTTAGAAATATGGATATTAAAGTTGTTGATGGTGAGAACTCAAGAAAATGAGGAACATGGTAGAGGAAACTTATATAACTTTAGAGAATATCTAAATTGTCATAAACAGTTGTAGATAAAAATATAGATGTTTATAAAGGCACTACTGCTGGGGGCTCAGAAGAAAATGATGAACATATTATTGGAAACTGGAAGAAAGAGGACCCTTGTTATACGTGCAGAAAGCTTTGCTGAATTGTGTTCTACAGTTACAGAGAAAGCAGAACTTAAAAGTAATGAACTTGGATGTTTAGACAAGATTTCTAAGCAAAGCATTGAAGGTGCAGCCTAGTTTCTTTTTGCTACTTATAAAATTTTAAAAAAATTGGAAATATTGAGGGAAGAACTATTATGCAAAAAGAACCAGAACTTGATGATTGGTTAAATTCTCAGGCTCAGTGAAATCCTCCAGAATATAAAAGATGCTAAAAGTAGGAGATTCATTGCCAGGACATCCTACTCTGGAGAGAAAACAAAGTACTTTGGCTAATACTACCCTCCAAATAAACAAGAGAGAAAGAAGAGTATTCATGCAGAGGGCAATTCTTAGAAATTAGTTATGTGATTCATTAGTTCTGTGATCTCCCCAGCCTTCTCAGCAGAAGCCAAAAATAGATATGGGATTATCTAGGAAAGATCATTGGAGGGTCTTCCTCTCCAATGGAGTGAATCCTTTTGACAAACATGACAGACTCATAAAGTTTTTGTGAATGTTATATCAGAAGAAATACTGCCATCTTTACTGAAAGACAGAGAGAAGATGAAACAAACAAAGAAAGCTATCAGACTCCCCAAATTTACAGAGAAGAAGCATGCTGGTAAAACTGCTTAGCTGCAAACACATGCTATGATTCAAAAAAGGAAGGATAATTTCAAAGACAGAGATGAGGGCCCTGAGGGTGGAGCCATAAGTTCAGAAAAAGGTTCCAGGAGCACCAGAAGATTATTCTCTGTCCTTAAAACCTGGTGTAGTCTACCCAATTGGATTTTAAATTTTGTTGGAACCAGAGATTCCTTTCTTTTTATATTTTCTCCAATTTCAAATGAAAATGCATATAACTGTTATCCTGTGTCTGCCTCTTCATTGTCTTTTGGAATCAAATGACCTGTTTCTGGAGTTTCAGAGTTTTATAGATGGAAAGAAAATTTGCACCAGGACAATTTATACTGATAATCTTCTCCATACCAAATTAGGTGATGTCTATTATGAGATTTATGATATTTTGGACTTGAGTTGATGCTATAATAGGTTGAAAGGTCTTTTGATCTTGATATTCAGGTAAGGTTAATGTAGTTTGTATGTGAAATAGATGTGGATTTGAGGGGCCTAGAGGGAATACTGTGGCAGGCTGAATAATAGGTCCTCAAAGATGTCCATGTACTACTACTTCCTTGGAACATGTGAACATGTTACCTTACACAGTAAATCACATTGTGCATATGTGAACTATTAAGGATCTTGAGAGAGAAAATTATCTTGGGTTATCCAAGTGGGCCCACTGTAATTAAAAAGTTCCTATAGGGAGTTCCCTGGTGGTGTAGTGGCTTAGGGCTTCGGCGTTGGCGCTGTCAGCACTGCAGCCTGGGTTCGATTCCCAGCCAGACTACCCACATACCCCCACCGCAAATTTAAAAAAAAAAGTCCCTATAAAAGGGATGTAGGAGGATCAGATATATTAGTAATAGTTGTAAAGATGGAAGAAATAGGTTGCAGAGAAATGAAGAAAGGACCATGAGCCAAGGAATGCACACAGCCTCTAGAAGATGAAAAATGTAAGAAAAATTATTCTTCCCTGAAACCTCCAGAAGTGACACTGCTGACACTTTGATTTTAGAGATTAGATAGACCTCCAGAACTTATGTAAGAAGATGAACTTGTGTTGCTTCAAGCCACAAAGCTTGTGGCAATTTGTTACAGCAGCAAAAAGAAATGAGTGAAAAATTTAATACATTTTAAATAGAATGTTGTGAGAGATGAAAGAAGTACGTGTGCTTAATTTCCCATGTTTTAAATAAAAATCAATTGTATTATTATTATTTGGAAATATATTGAAGATACTTCTCTTTTGATAAAGCCCTGTCTGCCCTATATAATCTGGCTAATGTCTCACCAATTCAGTGAAACTTCTTTTTTATTTCCCAAGCACCCAGTGGCTTATATTTTTGTAACCTGTGTAGTATTTACTGTTTTTACTGCTTAATTTTATACTTAATGATATATGGTATTAGCTTAATATCAAGACATTATATATTAATTCTTCAACATTTATAAACATATTTAAATATACTGAGTATCTCCTAGTGCCAGGTACCATGGTGAGTATTGAGATGCAAGATTCAAAAGAAATCCAGAAGTAAAATCCTACCCTGAAAGGCTTACATAATGTCTACTATTCTAACTTCCTATTAACATGTAAATCTCTGTAACCAGATTGTAGGTTTTGTGAAGGAAGGATATTTTATATTCCTTTAATATGCTTGAAATTATATTAGAATCTTATTAAAAGTATTATTCATGAAAAAGGAGGCAGAAAGAAAAAAATAAAAGAAAAACAATACAGTAACCTCTTCTATGTCTTCCCTACAATCAGAATGCCATCTATGTAAGATCTTATCAAGATAATCTATTAAAATAGTTTATTCTTGTGTTTGGACAGTTGTTAGTTATCACAAAATTAGCCTAAAGTCCATTGTATAGGATAAATTAGAATGAGTCTCCTTGATTCTTGATCTGTATGTATAATTAAAATTAAAACATCAGCCATTATTTTTTATTGATGACAATTTAGAATTTTTGATTTGGCCTTTTATAGAGGTGTTCTGTTTAAAGTCAAAATGCTTAAAATATGTTTTATATTTCTTCCCTTGACCTTTAAGAAATTCAGTAAGGTAATTAATGTCTATAATAGAGTTTATGATTTTAGCTCTTGTGCAGCAGAATCTTTAAGATGCCTTATACCTATCCAATGCAGGGGGGAAATTTATGTTTTAATTTTCAGTACATTTCTTTGGTTCCCATGGAAACAGTTCAGTAAAATAAGTTTGAAATGTTACATATTATTTAATATCTTATATTCATATAAATATTGCTAGAAGATGTGTCATATCTATTCAAGTGTGAAGTATCATGGGAATTAAGCGAAGGAATATATTAAAATGACATTCATTGTAGCCCATTGCTTTTGACACTGCTGTCCTAGAAAAAAACTTCAAAAAGATTCTCAAGGACTATCTTGAAAAAAATTATCAATATTTTCAGTAGAAAGTGTACAGATTTTATTTTTGAGGAATTTTGTAATCACATGATAGACTTCTATTTTGTAGAAAAAGACTTCAGAACTTGAATTTAGCTTAGGTTCTGGAGAGATAACAATTAAAATTTGCTTGCATTTATTCACTTGGGGTTATTTGGGTACCAGTAAAACTGGATGAATCCTGAATAAAAAAGTTATTGACTTTGTATTATAGTGTAAAGTTTCAAAATGTGAACCATTCCAATAAATAGTTTTTCACTTTTAACCATTCCATGTACTATTGGCCATATACAACCTCAACCATTCAGCCTAAGTACTTCAGTGTTTCAGATCACTAAAAATTTTCATTTTATTTTACTCTAAAATTCTAAATTAGAATAACTCTGGTAGAGGTAACTTTGGAAAATAGTCAAACATTTTCTTTCATAGTTCCATTTTTATTAAATCTCAGATCATTGAAGGAATTTACTGAACATCATGAAATCTATATTCCACACTTTCTTCTGTAGCATGGCTACACTGAATGTCACATGCAATTACTACTTATGGCTGCTACACATCGGCCTGATCATTAGCTAATGCATTAATGCTTGTGGAATATTTCCCTGACTGACTAGCTTCAGAATATGAAAGGCTTAGGCAGGAACCATACCCACCCACATTCCAGTAGTACCTTAAACTCTAATGTTTGCTTCCTTGTTTGTCAGTCTCACTAGACTGTAAATTTCATGAGGCCAGGGGCCATGACTTATTGGTTTTTAATTCATCTCTGCCTGGCCTATCTGAGACAGAACTCAATAAACTATTATTAAATAAATTAATTCAGTCTGAAACATGCTTGCTAAGAGAAGTATATTCTTGCATTTAACCTTATGTTTACTAGATGATTATTCTAAATAACTTGAGAAATAATTCTTTGCATATATTCTAGTATGCAAGAATATATTTGGCACATGCCAAATTCTCAATCAATCAAATAGCCCTTGCCACCGACACAAAAGTACCTAAATGACTTTTCTGTGAGAATAATGCATGATGGGCTTTTAAATATCTCAGAAGTTAAATGATACTGATAGAGTATAACAAAAACATCCATGAGACGGCATTGTCTAAGAAAAAGATAATTTCAAAATGTATCCTTAAGCAAATATTCCCAAGTCTTTTCCAGTGCAAAACGCTGTGATTTACAAATGAAGTGGTACACTGACAACATCTGATGGTACCCAGGACCCTTGCTGCTCTGTGAATCACTGCCTGACCTTGTCACTAAATAACATTTTGTGCTTGTCAGTGCAGCTGTAAAACTGCAAAAAACAGTCTTCCCTAGAAAAATCTTCTTTAATTGAATTGTTCTGACACATATCTTGAAAATAAAAGTAAGTGTAAAGTAAAGAAAATGCCATTAGCAATACTGTCAATCTCAGTAGCAAAAAATGCCCAAATACATACTGAAATATTGACACAAAGAATTCTTCAAATGATTCTTCAATCCTGTGTCTCCATATACCATCCCTTTAGGATGGGATTAACCCCTTTTATAGCATCGAACGCCAAGGTCACCAATCAAAGAAGCAAGCTGCCAAAATTTCTAGCAACACAAGCTGATTCCCAAAAGCCACTGCATTCAAGGCAAGAAGCTCAACCTTTTATCCATGGTAGGGTTTCTTCTCATGTAGCAATGGCCAAGGGTAGAAGGAATATGGTGACATAGACTTCTTTTGAAATAATTGGTTTATTGACATTGACAAAGATAAAGTCAGTTATACAACAGTCTGTGGTATCTAAAATATGCTCTTGTATACAGGCTTAGTGTAATTATTTTATGTATAATTTAAGTATCTCTATATGATTTTATACTGTATCTATTGAACGAGACATGCCAAATTTCTTCAGTCTTTGATGGTGGAGCCAACTGGGTCATATTTTACTCTGATTACTGATCAACATTCTGATTATTGTATACTTTATTTGAATAATTATTTTTTTATTATAAAAATGTCTGGAAATAGCCAGGGCAACAGGTGTGGGGTCTGTGTTATTCAATCTCATTTATAACTTCTGTTTAATTTGATAAAACTCAACTATGTTCTTGACTCATGCCTCTCTTGTGGTTGTAAGAGTGCAAATACTCTGGTATCTCTTCTTTCTTTCCCTGTCTGCTGTTCTCCAAAGTTTTACCTATATATATTCTTGATTTCATTGATCTAACACATTCTACTTCTACTAACTAAAGTTATGTATTTTCTTTCTCTTATGCCAGAGATTTCTGCTCTGCTTAAAAATCTTGTCTAGCAGTCTAACAACTGTTAAATCAATTCTGTATTCTTGTGGGACTCACTTAACTAGGCACTATAAGGGGAGTATTAAATACTGTTTCTAACTTAACCAAACTCTTCACAAAGCAACACCTATGTGCATCTCCCACTTCTGCAGACATACCAGTTGAAGCTGTCTTGTTCTGGAGAAATCCAAGAGCTTCACTGGATTTCTTTCTTATGCCATACTTTAGAAAAATCTTTGATAACTTTACAAATGTTTTCAATAAAATGAATTGTCTCAACTCTCATTGTTTAAACTGTTAGTTCTTCTGTTATGATATAGTATATTTTACCTGAACATTTACATGGTATCTCACACTGTTTGCTCATATTTTGGAGGTAATATTATTGATATTTTAGGTCATTATTATTTAGAAACTAAAGTCAGTTCTCTGTCTATGTTACATATGCTGAAACTAATGTATGCTTCAGTGGCACAAGTTTATATTTATTTTGGAAAAATATCCTATTTCTTTAATTTTAAAATGTTGTTTTTGATGTAGGCTAAAATTGAGAAATAAATTAAACAGAAGAAATTTAAATGGGGGGAATATACCATTAATTATTCCAGGAATACTTTAACTCCAAATTATGAATGAGTCACAAAGGAACAGAGTAAAAGTTTGATTAGCAATTAGGTACACTTTAATATCATGTGTATTTACTTCTAAATGGTAAGTCATTTTCTATCAGATGGTAAATATAGTTACTAGAATAGACTATGCACTAATGAACATTTAGTAAACAGAAATGTTAAGTACAGAAACATATTTGCCATTCATTTCAAAGTTTACATAACTTACAAAGCATTTGAATAAAAATATACAGATATAATTAAAAGCCACTATTATTTCACCAAAGTATTTTAATTAAAAATAATATTTTAACCATTAAAACAAATATTTTGGTATGATTATATTTTCTCATATTGGTAGAGTCAGGAAGCATATTTGTTTATTTTAGTATCTCCCAAATCACTTAGCACAGCTCAATATTTGTTGGGTCAATGAAGTAATTCTCTTTTTTTTCCTGTTAATTTTTTTATTTGAATTTCAATGTTCATCCTAAATGAGAAAAAGGAATAATGGCTTGGAAAACCCATTAAAATTCATCCACTTCCTCTGAATGTTTTGCTGAATTAATTGATCAATTCATTGATCAAACACACTGAGTAGAAACTGTTACTATACTCAAATGCCAGGCAATGTTCAAGAACTGACATCAAGGTGAATAAAACACAAGACTTATCAACATACTCACAAGCTAGTCAGAAAGGCACATAATTACATCATTAAAATATAACCAACTAAACTAATTCATGCATAATCAACCTGATATGGTTTGATCAACTTTGGGTACAAATCAATCAAATTTCTTTTCTTCTAAGTATCTATCATCCAATGTCAGCAGGAGTTATATAATTTTTCCTTTGATCCCTACTCATTTCTCTTACTCTCATTTTAATACTCAATTACCCAAAGATCATTTTTGTTTCCAAATATCAGGGAGAGAGAGAACTGAGAAAAGGCATTTTAAATCTACGAAGGTTTTCACTTTCATTGTTGCCACAAGGACGTGGATTTCTATAACATTTTTAGGTTTAAAGTCCCTTGATTCACACTTATTATGTTCAGCTATTATTCCAAAAATTTTGGCTCACAGTTTCCTATACCCCATCCTGCCCTATGGTTCTTATCATCCCTGGTCATCAGCCTAGACAACTTCAGAATTCATGGTGAGATCTTATTTAGAATTCTTGACAGGCTTTCTTTCCAATGAATCGCAGTAAATTTGTCAGTCCAATCAATCACAGAGTTTGTTACTGAACAGCAAGTGGGGGTTCCACTACCTGTGTCCATATGCAAATTCCAGAGGCAGAGGCTCAGTGAAAAAAAAGGAAAGGAGTCTTTATTTCAAAACTACACAAATTTTAAACATTGAAAGAGATAACCCTGCTACCCTCTGCCAAGCCAAGCCTATTCTAGGCTGCACCTGGAGCCCTTCTTCCTTTTAACAATACTGTCCTTTGGAGAACACAGGTGGCTGCAGCACAACCAATCCAGGTGGATCCTCTAGGAAGTGAAAAGCAAAGCCAAAAATGTCCAAGCGGAAAGAAGAGCCAGAGTCTCTGCCTTTCTTCTGTTTTTATATCCCTGCAGGAGCAGGAAAGTCCCTCTTGCCCTGTCAATAAAGGTCCATTACACTTACCTCTGCTAGGCTGCAGCATTTCAGTCCTCCTCGATAGCAGTCAATTAGCATCCATTATGCCTATACTTTTGGCTCCCATGAGCTCTCCTAAAGGAGGGAAAGGGAGATCCATCAGGTACCTCGTCTGCTTGTTTATGGCTACCCCAGGCAACCTCCTACTTCTATGACTCCTACCTTCTTCACATGGTAATATTACACCTCAAAAATTAAGAAATAATAATTGTAGAATTTTCCTCATAGGTGTCTGCACTTCTATGAAAATTGATTAACCTCTTTATTAGGTTATTTTTATTTTTCAAAAGATGTTAGGATATTGGGAGGGGCTACTTTTTTGAGCCACACGTAGCACACATTTCCCTGCAGCAGCTACCTATAAGACTTCAATTTGTATAACAATAGTAGGAGCTCAAATTCCCTCAGCCTCAAAAAGGTCAACTATAGGTGACTTGTCTCCTCCTCTAGATAAAGAATAGAGTCTCATTTATATTAGTATTTATTTTTTATTTTGATTCCTGGCACATGAGAAGGTATTCTGTAATACACACACAAAATAATCTGGAAATATTGGGGAAACCCCTTCAATTTAAGAACTAGAGTAATGCATTAGTTCACTAAACAAATATGTATTGAGTGATTACTGCTTTTATGGTGCTAGAGATACAACAGCTAATATGAGGTCCTAGTTCTTATGGAACACACATTCTAATGATGGAAGATATACACAAAATTATAAACAAAAACATGTGTAATATGGCATGTGGTGATAGGTTTGAAAAACACAAATTACAGTAAGGAAACAGAGGTTAACTAAGGGTGGAAATAAACTATTATAGAGTATTATAATGTTATAGCAGAAACAGGCTACCATGGAAGTCAAGCAGCACTCAGAGAGTTGGAGAACCAGATTTTTACACCAGGTGGGCTCAGAAGAGTTTCAGTCTTCAAATTCTGAGCCCCACCTAAGAGGTTATTCAGACTCTCCCAGGATTGGGGTCAGGGCTGGTGGATGTGATAAGCAAGCAGGGTTATAGAAGCTAAATGCATACACTAGGTATCTGGGGGAAGGAATGTGAAGGTGGGAGTTCACAGAATTTACATTAAACAGCTTACAGAATTTACATTAAAAAGACTTACAGAAAGAGCTTGATCTGTAATTTTCCACTTCATTCCCCTCTTTGATGCCCTTATAACTCTGTTTATGAGGCATCACCATATATCTCTGATTTGGTGTAGCCCAGGGGCTGGTATCACTGTAAGGCTATTACATGAGCAGTGGTTGACCTGTTCACCATGGTTTCAATGAACTGGGTTATAGTTTGGAGGATATAGGGCACTAATGTGAAGGGTAGCAGGACAGTCAGCAAGGGGCCAGCGATGGGTAATAGCCATGAAGTCCAGTTTCCTAACGTTTTTTAGGTCCAAGGGTTTTCAAGCTCTGTTTTGTTTTTGTTTTTGTTTTTTTTCTCTGAATACTCTCCCTGAGTTCATTAATTTTTTCAGCTATTACCCTGGACTGGTTTACAAAATAGAAACATTCTTCTCCTAGAAACACAGTTTCCCCCCTTTTCTGCATTGAGTTGATCTAAGACTCTCCTGTTCTGCAGCACTATTGCCCCAGTGTGCAGGGGTGCTCCCAACCAGTCCTGTAGCTAAAAGCAGATTCAGGATTCTGACACAAGCTAGGAGTAATGGCTGGCAGGTCTTTACAGTTCTACTGCTGGTTGGAGTTCCGGGTGCCAACAGTGGAGGTCCTTCATGTCCTTCACTTGGCCCTGGGCTGAACATCCAACACCTTCTACAGTGTTATTTGTATTAGTTGTGCAGTATCACCTTTGGCCATCCAGGTCTCTGATGGGTCCTTTGCGTCAGCCTTTTTGACCTGAGCACGGTGGATCAAGGGTGCTGTACCTGCAATTTTAACAGCAGTTGGAGTAGCCAGTATAACCATGTGTGGGCTTGTCCATACAAGTTGTAGGGGTTCCTTTTTCCAGTCCTTAATCTAGACCATATCTCCTGGCTAGTGGGGGTTGTACCTGGTTTCCTAAAGGGATTGGGACCTGGTCAAAGAAATCTTGACTTATTGTGTAAAAGGTCTTTCCTAATATCTGAAGTTGGGCCAACAGGCTTAGTTCCCCTAGTTTCTGAGGGTTACCCTTAAGCCTACTGATTATAGGTGGGGGTCTACCATATAAGATTTCAAGTGGAGAATATCCTGAGTGTCCAGGAGAACACTGGACCCAGTGTTAGGGCAAGGGGTAGTACATCTACCCATGGGAGTCCCATTTCTTGATGGAACTTAATTAGCATGGTCTTGAGGATTCAGTTCATGCATTCAACTTTCCCTGAGCTTTGAGACCTGTAGGTGGTGTGCAGCCCCAGTTGATTTTCAGTAACTTTGTTATTGTTTGGATAACATGAGATATAAAAGCAGGGCCATTATCTGACCCTATTGAAAAGGGAAACCCATACTAGGTATTATTTCTCTTAGCAGAGCTTTTACAACCTCTTGTGCCTTCTTGGTATGAGTGGGGATTGCTTCAACCCATTTTGAGTAAGTGCAGACTAAGAAATCTAAGTATTTATGCTGTGCTCCCCGTTTTCAACCCCCACAACAACCAAGAGACCGACTCTGATGTAAATACAGAAAGAGACTTTATTGCTACAAGCTTGAGCTCGGCCTGTCCGCCCTCCAATGCAGCAGAGAGAGAATGGCCTCGAACCTGGATAGGTGGGGGAATTTAAAGGAAAAAATTGCAGACGGGTGGGGTGACATGCCATGGCATTCCTGGATAGGTGGAGGGACATGGGGCGGGAAGCAGGAACTGGGTGAACGCTAAGGTTTTTCCTAATAAGGGAAGTAGTCTGCTGTGCTCTTAGGTTTTGCTTCTCTCAAAATGGCAGATGTCAAAATGGAATCTCCTAGGCCCCACATTCCCTCCTTTTCCTTGTACATCAAGAGCTCAATCCTGAGCTCTTTCATCTGTGGCAAGGGGCTGATAACTAGAGTGCAGAACCATTATTTGTATAGCTCCTAACGACTCGCGGATGAGTCTTAGACCCCATTTCAAAACACAAGGCCTTATGGTGAGGAGTACAACCAAAGAGGTTAGGGGTCCTAGTAGGGGTAAGACCCAGGACACCCAGGAGGAACTAAACCATTTGGAGAAATTGTAAGCCTCAGCCTCAGCTAGGTTGTTGCGAATGGATTCCCTGAGTTCTCTGACCTTAGTCTGAACTACCCCAGACGCGTTAACAAAGAAACAACATTCTTTTCCTAGGAATCAACACGTACCTCCTTTCTCCACCTTAAGGAGGTAGAGAGCTTGGCGGTTTTGCAGAGCGACATTAGTGAGAGAGGTAATCTGGGTCTGTACGGCCATTAGGGAATCTGCCACTTTGTCTAGGTCCTGACTAATCCCGGTAGAAAGTTTGTAATAGAGGTGAGTGGCTGTACCGATTCTGCCTGCCCCGAGCCCGGCCGCCGTGAAGACGCCTGCCCTCAGTAGTGGTGCCGCTACTGGAAGTGCCCTTTTTCGACGCAAGGTTGGTAGCAAAAGACTTTCCATAGTACCGGGGTCAATTATAGACATGGGGGGATACAGAAATGATGGTACACATGGTACGGACCAATTGGTGGGTAGACAGCGGAAGAGAAGAGTCTGATAGCATATAAAGAAAATACCGGGCTTCCCACAGACTGAATCAGGGTAAGGGGGGAGGGAACTGTTGCAAGGTACAGGTGACATGGTTAAGTTGACACAGGTGGTGTTGGAGGTCATCAAGATTACTTCCTCAGTTGAGGGCCCCACAAGGGAAGTATTGGAGGCTTTCCATCGCGGGAGGTGGTCCTGGAGCGTTGAGAGGTAGGCAGGCCGGACGTGAGTGTGATGGATCCATGCTGCTGCCCCGTCAACCTTGATGGCTGTTGTTGTGGTGAGGACGATGAGAAATGGTCCTTTCCAGCGGGGTTCTAAGGTCTTTGAGTTATGCCTCCGGATTAGGGCCCAATCTCCAGGACGGTGCCGGTATGGCTCTGGCGGCGTCGGGGAATTGTACAGTTCTTTAAGCTCATCCCAGACTTTGTGGTGAACGGTCTGCAAGGTTTGGAGAGAACAGATAAGCAGGTTATCTTCTACTTCTATTTCAGCTATAAGCTTAGTTTGTAAGGAGGGGACTATAGGAGGGGCCTTCCGAACATTATTTCAAAAGGGGTTAATCCTAGTTTATAGGGTGAGTTGCACACCTGGAACAACGCGAAGGGGAGGAGAGACACCCAGTCCCCGCCAGTCTCCTGGGCTAGTTTTGTTAAGGTCTCTTTTAAGGTTCTATTCATCCTTTCTACCTGTCCTGAGCTTTGGGGTCTATATGCACAATATAATTTCCAATCAGTCCCAAGAACAGAAGCCAGCCCCTGAGTTACCTTAGAGACGAATGCAGGGCCATTGTCAGACCCAATCATGGCAGGAAAACCATACCTGGGAAGAAGTTCCTCCAGCAGCTTCCTGGTCACGATGGCTGCAGTCTCCTTCCTTGTAGGGTACGCGTCTACCCATCCTGAAAAGGTATCTACAAAAACTAGCAGGTACTTATACCCAAAGGTGCCCCTAGGTAGCTCTGTAAAGTCTACTTCCCAGTAGGCGCCGGGTTTGACTCCTTGTTGTTGCTTCCCCGCCTAGGGTCTGCCGATGGTGGGTGTGGGGTTGGTTAGTTGGCAGGCGTTATAGTGTGTTACTATGTGTTCGACCTTAGAGCCGAGATTTTTTTATTTTTACCTGGGCATGGAGAAGAAGGTCTTGCATCTTCCGTGTTCCCATATGGGTGGCTCAGTGTATTCTTGACAAAAGCTGACTTCCTAAGGCCTCCGGAAGAATGATCTTTTTATCTTCAGTCAGCCACCAGCCTTTGCTCTCTTTGGCTCCCTGTAGCTGGTGAATCCACGATAGGTCTTCATGGGTGTACACCGGCTGCTCAGGGGTCTGGGAGGGTGATAGGCAACACGATCTCGGTTTAAGTGGCTCCACTCTGTTGTGCGACTTGTTTGGCAATCCGATCAGCTAAGGAATTTCCCTTAGTCACTGGGTCATCAGACCTTTGGTGTCCTGGGCAATGAATTATGGCCAGTTTCTTTGGTAGCCATAGGGCAGTCAGCAATTTCAAAATTTCATCCCGGTTTTTGATTGGTTTTCCCTCTGTGGTCAGAAGTCCCCTTTCTTGATAAATAGCTCCATGGACATGGGCTGTTGCAAAAGCATATCTGTTGTCAGTATACACATTTAGGGTTTTGTCCCGAGCGTGAGACAAAGCTTGGGTCAAAGCGACTAATTCTGCTTTCTGGGCCGAAGTTCCTGGAGGTAGCAGTTCAGCCCATATTACTTCAGTCTCAGTCACTACGGCCGCCTCCGCTTACCTTTGTCCATCACGTATGTAACTGCTACCATCCGTGTACCAGGTAAAGTCTGCCCCCAGTATGGGTTGGTCCTGCAAGTCTGCACTTATACCCTGGGCATGGGCCAGGATGTCAGTGCAGTCGTGCAGAGGGCTGCTCAAATCTGGATCCGGTAGTAAGGTGGCAGGGTTAAGGGCGGCAGGAGACTGGTAGACGATCTTGGTGGGATTGAGTAGTAATACTTGGTAGTGAGTCAATCTAGGGTTACTGAGCCACCGGTCTGGGGGTTGCTTGAGCACACCTTCTATGGCATGCGGGGTAGTCACATACAGGGTTTGTCCCAGGGTCAGCTTGTTGGCATCTTTCACTAGCAGCGCGGTGGCTGCTATAATTTGCAAACAGGGTGGCCAACCCGACGCTACGGGATCAAGCTTTTTGGAGAAGTATGCAACAGGTCTCTTCCAGGGCTCTAGGGGCTGGAGTAGCACTGCTTTTGCAACTCCATTTTTCTCATCTACAAATAGCTGGAAAGGCTTGGTTATGTCCGGTAGACCTAGGGGTGGGTCCGACAGTAGGGCCGTTTTTATAGCCTTGAAGGAGACGTCCATCTCTTCAGTCCATCGGAACTCCTGGGTGAGCCGGATGGCTTCATACAGAGGTTTGGCTATCTCTGTAAACCCAAGGATCCACAAGCGACAAAACCCTAATGACCTGAGGAATTCCCTCACTGCCCTTACAGATTGGGGTGTGGGGATCCTGAGGACTGTTTCCTTTTGGGCCTCAGGGAGCCATATTTGGCCTTCCTTTAACAGGTACCCCAGGTAGCTTACCTGGGCCTTACAGAGTTGAGCCTTCTTGGCCGAGGTACGGTACCCTAGGGCACCAAGGGCCTGCAACAGTTCTTGGGTCCCTCGGAGGCATGAGGGCTGGTCAGGAGCCGCAAGTAACAGGTCATCTACATATTGTAGCAGGGTTAGTTTAGGGTGTTCCCGACGATACTCACTGAGGTCCTCATGGAGTGCCTCATCGAATAAGGTTGGAGAGTTTTTGAACCCCTGTGGGAGCCAAGTCCAAGTCAGCTGTCCATGGATGCCAGTCTGCGGATCTGTCAACTCAAAGGCGAATATTTCTTGGCTTCTGGGAGCTAGTGGAAGACTGAAGAAGGCATCCTTTAAGTCTAACACAGTGTACCACTGATGGTCGGGGGGGCAGGGAGCCCGGGAGGGTATAAGGATTAGGGACAGTTGGATGTATGTCGGTCGTACGTTTGTTGACTTCTCTCAAGTCCTGGACTGGACTGAATTCCCCGGAAGGTTTTCAGACAGGTAGGAGCGGGGTATTCCAGGCCGACTGACATGGGCGTAATATGCCCAGCTCTAGCAGGCGATTATTATGCAGGGTTATACCTACTTTGGCCTCTGAAGACATTGGATACTGTCGGACCCTAGCTGGATGAGCCTCTGGTTTCAGTTCGATGAACAATGGGGCTCAATATCTTGCTAACCCCATTCCCCCGGTTTCTGCTCAGGCCTGTGGAAATTGCTGTAGCCAGGAGTCCAGGGACTGTTCAGGGGGACTTTTTGGTGCCGACTGGTGTAACCGATAATCATCTTCTAAGGAGAGAGTCAAGGCGTGTATAGGCTCCCCCAGCTGATTGGTAACCGTGGGTCCTTTTCCAGGCTGGAAACTGATTTGAGCCCCTAGCTTTGTCAACAAGTCTCTCCCCAAGAGAGGGTAGGGACAATCTGAGATCACCATAAAGGAGTGAGTGACTTGTCCCGATCCTAGGTCTACAGTTTTCTTAGTAGTCCAAGGGTACTGTTTTGATCCAGTTGCTCCTTGTACCCATGACGTCTTATTTGACAGTGGGCCTCCCGGTTTTAATAATACAGAGTGTTGGGCCCCCGTATCGACTAGGAACCGGGTGGGTTTCCCCTCCACTTTTAGGGTTACCCTAGGTTCGGGGAGGGGATCCAAAACTTGACCCCCCTAATCATCTTCTTCTACTAAGACTTTAGCTCGGGGTCTTTCCTTAGGGCAATCTCGAACCCAGTGTCCTTCTTCTTTACAATAAGCACATTGATTTTTCCCAAGGGGGGACTTACCCTGGCCATGGTCTCATCTGTCTCCAGTGCTCGCCATACATCTTAACTGTCTCTGGCATTCTCCCGGTTCAGCGGTGGTGGCCGATAGTATCCGGGCCAGGTCCCGATTCTGTCTTCTTTCTGCCTTAATCTGTTTATTCTCTGCTGAGTCTCTATTATGGTATGCCTTTTCAGCTATCTTGACTAAGTCCCTCAGTTGCTTCTCACCTAACCTTTCTAACTTTTGTAGTTTTTTCCTAATGTCAGGGGCCGACTGATTAATATACGCTAGTGCAATCGACCCTAGGTGTTCTGGCTTATGCGGATCAATGTGTGTGTACTGCCGGGAAGCATCCATGACCTTCTCTAAGAAAGCTGCAGGGCTCTCTTCTAGTCCCTGTCTTAAATCATAGACTTTGGACAAATTTGTCGGCTGCCTAGTGGCTGCTTTGACACCTGCCAACAGAGCCTGGTGGTAGACCCGAAGCCTCTCCTTACCTTCCGGTGTGTTATAGTCCCAATTGGGGCGGATTACAGGGAAGGTGGCATCGATTAGAGCGGCCACAGTGGTGGGGGCCCCAGTAGGGCCAGGGACATTTTTCCAGGCTTCCTGGAGAACTCGTTCGTGCTCCTCGGTGGTGAAAAGTATCTGCAAGAGCTGTTGGCAATTGTCCCAAGTGGGCTGGTAAGTAAACAGAACAGTCTCAAGAAGGTTAATGCAGTCTTTAGGAGTGTCAGAAAAGGGGGCATTCTGAGACTTCCAGTTATAGAGATCACTGGTGGAGAAAGGCCAGTACTGCAGTAACTGGTTGCTGTCAGCCCCCAGTTGTCCAATCGCACACAAGGGAAGAGCAACAGTAGAGTCGGGCTCTGTGTTCCGTTGTTGAGCCCCTCGGGTGTTATGTGCCAGTCCCAAATGGGGCCGCTCGCTGGGCATCACAAGCGGAGGGGCCGGCGGGACTGGAGCTGCTAAGGGCGGCAGTGGTTGGACCGGCAGGGCCGGAGCCTCTAAGGCCGGTGGAGCTCCCCCTGTAAAATAGGGTAAAGAGGGGCTGATGGCGGAGGGGAAGATGGTTTCGATGGTTTGGGTTCTTTCTTCTTAATGGCCAGAATGTCTGCAAGCTTAGAGGGGGCCTGGAGTGGAAGGAAAGACTTTAACCAGGGAGGGGGGTTTTTGACTAAGTCTTTCCATACCTAGATGTAAGGCACCTGGTCTCGGTGACCTCCTCGGGGCTGATAAATGACTCCCTCCACAGCCGCGATGAGAGTGAGGTCGAAGGTTCTTTCTAGTGGCTATCCTACATCGAATGAAGGCAATTCTGAGGAACAAAAGGTGGTTAATTTTCCTTTTCGGATCTCAAGTGAGAGGTTATGGGCTCGCTTCCGGACATCAGAGAAATGTCCAAGAATGAGGTCTAGGGGTGAAGAAGTCGTCTGTCCCATTTTGTCCGTCAGTCAAAACAAGGCTCAGGCATCAGAGGGTACAAACAGACAAACAAACAAACAAACAAACAAACGGACAGTTGGCCAACACAATAAATGGATCAGAATCTCAGATGAGGGACCCTTAAGGGTTTCCTCCAGATAATTTCAGATGAGGGGACTCCCCAAGGGTCCCCTCCAGATAACTGAGGGAGGACATGGAGCATCTTCCGTCCCTCCGCTAAGGTTTTTCCTAATAAGGGAAGTTGTCTGCTGTGCTCTTAGTTAGGTTTTGCTTCTCTCGAAATGGCGGCTAACTGTCAAAATGGAGTCTCCTAGGCTCCACATTTATAGCCTCAACATGGCTTCACCTTAGTAAAGTCAATTTCTATGTCTTTGAAGGGAGCTATCCCAGTAAATTGGATTCCTGGGACCTGCCCAGGGCCCTGTGCCACATTGTTTTTAGCACAAGTAGTACACTTAGTGCTAATTTGGGCACAGAGTACTGGAAGCCTGATAATGTAGTAATATATGGTGAGTCCTTTTCCCCAATGAGTCATATCATGGTACTGTTTGATCATGTGATAAGCTAATCTCATGGAAATGAAATGTTTCTGGTCTGTTAGTTGCCACCAGCCCTCATTAGTCTGGGTGCTCACCTCAGCTTTTGCCTATTGGTATTCCTTTGGAGTGTACCTCTGATTTTCTGGTAGGCTTGGCACTAAAAGTACCTTGGAAGTTAGGTCCAGGTTTGGGGCTGTCCTGGTCTGGGCAACAGCTTCTCGTGCTGCCTGATCCACCAGGCAGTTCCCGTGACTGATCAGGTCAGTCCCCCTTTGGTGTCCTTTGCAGTGCATGATTGCCATTTCCTTTGGTTGCCAAACAGCTTCAAATAGATGGAGAATTTCTTCTTTGTTTTTGATCTCCTTTCCTCCAGCCATAAACAGCCCTCTTTTTTTGGTAAATGTCCCCAGGCATATGTAAAGTGGCAAAGGTGTATTTGGAGTCAGTGTAGATGTTGACTTTCTTCCCCTCCGCATACTTGAATGCCTGAGTTAGGGCCCATAGCTTGGCTCTTTGAACTGACCATCCTTGTGGCAGTGCCCTAGACTTGATGACTTGGTCTTCAGTAGTTATTTTATATCTGGCCTTTTGTTCCCCATTCAGAATAAAGCTGTTCCCACCTGTGAAGAGTATTAGGTCAGGCATGGGGAAGGGAATGTCAGTGAGGTCAGGCCAGATGGAGATTTCATCCATGGTTTCCTTGCAGTTATGATCAGGTGGCCTGCCTTCGCAAGAAGAAATGTGGCCAGACTCAGGATGCCCATTGCTTCCAATATCATCCGTGGCTCCCACACAGCAGGTCCCAGCAGTGTGCCATCCCAGCACCAGTGAGCCACCTGCAGCCTTGGCCGTTCATCAAGGTTGCCACCACTTGGGGACCTTCATGCAGATGTTCTGACCCAGGACAAGCCTGCCAGTTTCCTGGATGAGAGCAACCATGGCCACCAGTGCTTAGAGGCAGGGCAGCCATCCAGAAGCCACTGGGTCAAGCTGCCCAGACAGGCGGGCCACAGGCCCACACTAGGGTCCACCAGCCTGGGCAAGAACCCTCAAGGCCATGTGTCCCTTTTCACAGATGAAAAAGTTGAATTCCTGGCTCGCATCTGGGAGTAACAGAGGTTGCCCTGGTTGAATGGTGCCATTCATATTCAGTTATTGGGGGCCCTAGCTCTCCCATAAGGGCATCTTGTATGTGGCAGCATGTTGGGCCAAGTATAGCCTCCTTCCCATGGGTTCTGGGTCCAGCTGGGCAGGCTCCAGCTCATGAGGAGAGGAAACTGATGGTGGGGGCTCTCAGGCAGGTCAACTGGTGCCCGGGGAGCAGTCGGCACTGGTGGGGGTGGCACCAACAGGGTGTATGGCAGAGGGCCTGGTTCCTCCTCTGGGTCTCTCTGATGAATTGGCTTTGGTGGCCTTCCCTTCTTTTGGGATTGAGCTATTAAAACCCTGCACTGTTCCTTACTGTTTGCACAGAACCGAACCTAAGGAGGGAGAGTGCATGCTATTTGCAACCATGAGTCTATGTAGGAAAACTGGTCAGGGTAGCCAGGGCTCCCAGTGATCACTTTATAAACTACAAAGAACTTGGGGAAGTCTAATGTCCCTTCTGGTGGCCAGCCAACCTGGAAACTGTGCCAGTCAATTTCAGAAAGAGTTCAGAGTTTTCCTTGTGTCAATCTGACACCATAATCATCAGAATAATCTTTCTTGAAGTTTTGATGTAGGGAGCGCATGAGCCAGAAGCCAGGTCCTTTGAGTAAAGGTTTTAGCAAGGCCACCTGTGTGCTTGGAGTCCACAGTTCAAGGGCTTTGCAATGCAGCCTAGTGCTGGGTGCATAAGGACAATGCTCCGAGTGTGGTTTCTGACTTCTGGCAAAGTATGATATTGTGAGCAAGGTTGTTTTGTCTCTGGATATGATTCGAGACATAACTTATGGCCTCCCTGCCTTAAAGAGAATAGTGCAGGGGGGTGTCGTGTCCTTTTGAAGGATTTACTCTGCGGGAATGTCATGGTAGGTTTCAGCGGCTCCTCCTTTGGAATGGTCATCGGCTCCGTGAGTCTCATCTTCCACAGGGGTGGAATGAGCTCCTTGGGATTCATGATGTTTTACAAGCCATTCAGAATCCATGTGGGCTGTAAATCTACTTCTGGAAAGACACAAACAAATCCTCTTCCCCACATTAGTACTGGATCTGGCCCACGCCACTGTCCAGTAGCCAAATCTGTTGGGAGCCATGGAAAAATACAGACTTTGCATTAAGGAAGAACGCGGCCTTCCTTATCCAGGTTTTACTTTCTGGATTAGCTAGGCGCGCCGAACCTCAGCCGCAGGCGCCAAACAAAAGTGATTAGCTAAGCGCACCAAACTTTAGCCCGCGGGCGCCAATTTCTTAAGGTACTGCCCCAACTCCCCCTTGCCCACATGTCGGTACCACCCTGTCCAGTACTATAGCCAATTATACAGTGACAACTACCTCACCTTATAGGCAGTCCTGCCCCGCTTTGTTCCTACTATATATATACTACTGTTACAAAAAATAAAATTTTGAGGGTTGATCAGAATCCTGTCTTGCCTCCATCTCTTTGTATCTCTTGTTCCTCTTTTCATCCTCCACATGTTCCTCCTCGCCCTGCGCTGTTTTGCCCCGCGGGTCGGGGCACAAATCTTTCCATATTACTTTGCCTCTGTACAAAGAGGGTGTCTTTGAAAATGCATATCTGCAGGGGAGACTCCCTGTTCATCACAATTTTTAAAAAATTTAAAATAAAAAGAATTGAATTTTTAATGATTTATGAGCCCTTTCAACAATACCTTGTCCTTGCGGATTATAAAGAATGCCAGTCTTAAACTGAATGTCCATTTGAAGTATTTGTAGACATCATAAACCAAGGCAAATAAAATTCACTTTCCTCAAGCCTTCTACAACTTACTACATACTCTCAAGTTAAGCTTTTACTATCTCCTTGTGTGTTCTGGCACAACCATTTTTACTGTCGTACAGAGAAAGGAACAATAATGACAGACAGTTCAGATCCTAGAAGTTCACGATTCCTTTAATGATTAAAGAAGCAGCAAGATCATAAAAAGGCATAATGACTTTGGCAGGTGAATGAGCCAAATGGATCCATTCTATAACTCCCTGTGTTTGCCATAAAGCAGCTGTAGGGGTATGAGGAGTGTCAAAAATGATTAAGTGAACTAAGTTGTTAGGATCCACCCGAGTGAGCTGAGACTTGTTAACAACTTGCTCAACCCGTTGCAGCGCCTCCCTTCCTTGGGTAGTTAATGTACGAGGGGAAGCAGGGTCTGAGTTTCCTTGTAATATTTCAAATAAAGGACTAAGTTCTGCAGCAGTTAATTTTAATATTGGTCGCAACCAATTAATATCTCCTAACTGTTTTTGAAAATCATTAGGTATTGAGTTGATCTTTTTGTATGGTTACTTTTTGCAGAATAATTTGTTTGCCTTCAATTACATTGCTGCCTTTAGGTTGCAGCATACATTTTAACATATCTACATAGAGCTCTCCTTCCTTAGATTCTGAATGTCCCATGTTTTACACCCGGTGCTAGTATTTTGCTCCCACTTACCTTAGTTGCCAAAAGCTGATGGCCTTTAATACTCTTAATTGTGATCGCCTCTCGGGAGCACTCCCTCATCTGACAACATGAGTCCCTCCATACTCTGGTCCCTGTTGGGGAGCCACCCAGTCCCAGCTTTTCTGTCTATGTCTGTGTCTGTGTGTTTTTTCTTCATTCCCCATCACGTCCCCTCCAGTTCACCTGTTCGCCCGTGCAGGTCGTGGCATTCTTGAGCATACAATCTAATACAGTTGGCTTGGAGTGGCTGAACCCCATTTCTTTATGTACCTAATGTGATCTTCCCAGATGCCCGCCCGTGTCTGGTGTCACAAAACGAATAAAGGAGGGGGGGCCCTGGAGAAGGCCTTTCAGATGCCCGCCTGGCCACATTTCTCATGTGACTTTAGGGTGTGTCTTGGCTAAAGTGCACCTATCTAAACTTTGGGCCCAGTTATCCCTGAGAGGACAAGTCACTATTTTGCCTTATGATGTCACCATGAAACTGCAGGTTGGGGCCCACTCAGACTCTAGCTATTGCTATGGAGTCACAAACACAATCACATAGTCACACAGTCACACATTCAATCACACAGAGGTTATCATATAACCTTCCCAGTCTCTGGGTTTTCCCTACCTGATGTCTCACAGTGGAGACTTTGGGAGGTGATCAAGCTCCCCTTTCATCTGAAGATTGGCCTGACTGGGGCTTTGGTCCCGGGATCTTACCTTATTCAGAATCTTGTTCCTTGAAGTGGTTAATCTGTGCCTCCACGGAGTACAACTGGTTTAGGTCACCTCTGGATGCAGTGACCCCCACCCCTGGGAAGGAGGCCCTGTAAAAGTTCTGGGTGGCACTGTATCATTTCACTTGGTAGTGTTAGAGATATGAGCCAAAACACCAGGCAATAGTAACAAGCTTCATTAGGGGCACTGCTGGGCTGCCTCACAAAGGGAGGAAAAGCAGCAGCCCCAACTGTGGGGAGGGGAGGATATATAGGTAAGGGTTTATGGTGGGCAAATGCAGAGGAGAGTATAGGTGGTTATGTCTGATTGGTCAAGGATAGGTTTCTGTTTCCTGAGCTGAGCTGAGCCCCTGTAAGACAAGGGAAGGGAGGTAGAGGTGAACTGAATAAGATAATGGTTTAGGAGCCATTTTGAACTGAGTCCATCAGGTAGGACCTCCGCTGCCCATTGGCTTCTCTAGCTGTGCTGGTGGCAAAACAGATCAGCATGGTTGGGTTTCTGGTCAGGGAACGAAAATGTTATAGTAGAAACAGACTACCATAGAAGTCAAGTGGCACTCTGAGAATTGGAGAACCAGTTTATTATGCTGATGGGCTCACAGGAGTTACAGTCTCCAAATTCTGAGCTCCAACTAACAGGCTATTTGGATTCTTACAGCATTGGGGTGGGGACTGGCAGATGCAATAAGCAAGCAGGGTTACAGAAGCTAAATGCACACATTAGGCATCTGGGGGAAGGAATGGGAAGGTGGGAGTTCACAGAATTTACATTGAAACAGCTTACAGAAACAGATTTGTCCATAATTTTCCACTTCAATAATAGAGCACTCAGGGAAGACATCTCTGCAAGCTGACCATTGGGCCTAGAACTGAAGTGAAGAGAAATCCATGATGATATCTGTCCTGTGAGAAATTTATACAGAGGAATAGTAAGATTGGAAAATGTTTTGTTGGTTTGAATCAGGACAACCAACCAGCTATGGATAGGGTGAGGATGAGGAAGGGTTATTTAAAAAGTTCAGAAGATGACATGGTATATTAGTTATCTATTACTGCTATAGCAAATTACCACAAACACAGTGGCTTAGAAGAACACAAATTTATTATAGTACAGCTCTGGAAATAAGAAGTCTGAAAATGGCTCTTATGGAGCTAAAATCAAGGTGCCTGCAAGTCTGTATTCCTTTCTGAAAGTCTTAGGAGAGAACTGTTTCCTTGCCTTTTTCAGCTTTTAAAATCTACCTGCATTTTATGGATCATAGCCACCTTCCTCCATCCTCAAAGCCAGCAACATTGCATCTCTCTGACCACTTAGTTATAGTCATGTCTCTCTCATCTCCTCTTCTGCCTCCCTGTCCATTTTTTAAAGACACCTGTGATTTTGTTGGGCCCACCTGGGTAATCAGGATATCTTCTCTATTTTAAAATCAACTAATTAGTATCATTCATTCTATCTGCAACCTTTATTTTCTTTTTGCCATAAACTCTAATATATTTACATGTTCTGAGTGATAGAATGGGCAGAAGGGTGGATGTGAGCAGGAGGGGAGGGGCTGTCCTGGTTCATTATCAGTTGCGTCTAATATAAAGAGATGAAGAGAAAGAATGTGGGAAGGGGAAATTGCCCATAAAAGGGACCATTAACAGATGACCTGAATCTAGGAGTAAACCCTGGCCCATTATCAGCTATTCCCAAATTGAAAGAGGAAAAAGCTCCAGTTATTCAACCATAGGCCCAACTTTCCAAAATCACATTATTATGTAACTTTGGCCTTTTTTAAAAGGATATAGCAGGAAAGAGGGGGAGGAGCTTACACCCAGAGATACAAAAATTCCCAAACGATGGAAGCAGCGGGTGGGGCGGTGGGGCTACTTCCTACTCTTGGGTCATCCTGCTCCACCATCTGGGAATGTACTATTTAACTTTTAATTTTTCTATAATAAACTTTAACTTTTCTATATTTTCACAAACTGTCCCTTGATTGAATACTTTCCTTCAAGAGACAAAGACTGGGGAAGAGGGAGGAATCACCATTTCATGGTAACATGAGGATTAGGAGATGAACAGCTTTGAGGGACCATTTTCATGTATTTCACGCAGATTATACACACACATACACACACACACACACATATACACACACATGCACACACACACACACATACACACATCAGGGAATTGGAGAGATCTTTTTAAGATTGAGAACTCCCCTGCCTCCATATAAGAAAAAGTTTATATATTCTGTAATTAAAAATGTAAAAGTTTTGTAGGAATCTAGGCCCAGCAGAGAGAAAGCATCACCTGAACACCAAAGATAGAAGAAGAAGGGATTCTTTATTCAGCCAGTGGAGCTATGGCAAACAAAACTCTACAATGTCCAGGCTCCCTGACTCATTTTGTTCCTGTTCTTTTATAGGAGTTACAGGCTTTTATGTTGCCTTTTGATTGGTGGTCCTAACACATTGGCATGAATTCTTGGTGGGCTTTTACAGAAAAAAGAATTTAGGATTTATTGCTTTATTGTAGGGAATGTCCTTGGGACTTTTTGAGGAGAGTGTCTTTGCATCTGGGCAGGAAGTTTCTGGCATGCTAGATAAGGGTACATAACTCCTTAAGCAAGACCTCCTCCTACAAAAGGTTTTGGAAAAAATGACATATATAAAATGAAATTTAGAAAAAAATATTATATCTTAGATGGCATACAGAGAACAATTTTCTTACTAATATGTGTTAAAGCACCAGCAAACTAAGAAAAATGGCCAAAGGACATGCATAGGCAGTTGTCAGAAAAAGATATACAAATGGAGAATAAACACATAAAAAGATGCTTAATGCCAATCATAATTAAAAATACAGATTAGAGTTAAATTTAAATTTCAAATAAGCAGTGTATAACAGTATAAGCATGTCCCAAACATTACAGGGGCCATACTTACAATAAAACTTTCTGTTGTTAATGGAAATTCAAATTTAATTGAGCATCCTTCATTTTATCGTGCAACTCTCCTCATAATGGAATAAGTGTAAATTAAGAAAGTAATATGATTTCATTTTAATAGCACCTTGCAATAACTAAAATTATTGTGCCCTGTATGTTTAACCTTGTCTGAGTTCTGAATCAGATTAAACCTAGTCAAGGAGTACCTCAGTAAGTCCAGTCCCCCCAGGGTTATGACCTAGAAGTAGTTTTGTTCCCTTAAACCTGAGTTAGTGTTTCACAGGTGAGCACCTAAGGCACTATTTTGCCCAAGAATTCACAGTTTTCTTGTTTTCTCTTTCAAAACAACCAGGCTTTGCTTTAGTATTCTTCAGGTGCTCTAATTCAGTTTGAAGCCATATTCTTAACTCCAGACTGGAGCTTGAGTTCAAGAAGCTCTTATCTAATTCAGCTTTTTCATCTTTGGAGCTAAATTCTTTTCACTATGTTTAAAAGACTGTTATCTGGGTGTTGTCTCACTTAAGGCAATATTACCTGGACCCAAAAAAGCTGAAATTTTTACTGCCTTACAACCAAGCATTGTTACCAAAGGAACGTGAGGTTGGTTTAAAGTGAACTGCTGAACTGAACTTTCATGCCTATTGATTAGTAACACCCAATTTCAGTTAAACAAGGCTAATAAGCTCTAGAGATATGCAGTAAAATATCATAACTATGGTCAGCAATAATGTATTGTATGGCTAAAATTATTAAGAGCGTAGATCTCATATTGAGTGTTCTTACCACAATAAAATAAAATTTAAAAATAATAAAGTGAGTTGCTGACTGTGACATTTGGCATGTCATCTTTAGCAGAAGATGGACTCTCACAGACATGTCACACAGGATAGCAACAGCCAGAACAACTATGAGAATGGAGGCAAAAGTATGATCATAACTCTAAAACTCAGTGGGAAAACCATTACTGCTGGTAGCAGTGGCAACAGCAGCAGCAGCAGTAGTAACAGTAAAGCCTTACCAACTTGGAAAGCTACATCTCTTTTATACTGGAAAACCCCATGGAGGGTAAGCTGCAGGAGCTTTTGTGTATTTGGCAATGAAAGATGGCAAGGAAAACAGAAAATCTATTCTCTTTGTGTTCTTGCCATGACAATCAATTTGCATATCACTTTCAGATCAAACAAAATAGTTTGGTTGCTACATACTCAGAAGCACTGTTAGCAGAGCATTTATGACTGTACAAAATAACTTTAGAATTAAATTATTGGGAGGTACAGGATGTTTCCAGGGCCTTATTACACAAAGCAACTGAAATAAAAATAACTAGTAATTTATACAATAATCCTAGGCCTGTGCAAATGCAAAGAAAAGTTATCTCAAAATTAAAAAGTAAGTATGATGGAGAAGAAAAAGTAGGAATAGCTTTAATAAATAAAGAGCTTTAAAAATCAATATTAGCAGTTGAATACCTCTATAATGTTACTCTGCTACTTCAGATTCATTCTTTGTCCTTGTCTGCTCTGCTTGGTATTCTGGGATGCTAACCTCTAAGAATTATATCACTACAACTGACTTAAAAGGTGCCTTTCAGTTGTGTTCAGCCAATGGGACACACTGGTAGAAGAGCTGCATACAGGAGAAAAATGAGTCCCTGCCCCCACCTACCTTGGAGTGACTAGGTCATTCAAAGTAGTCTTTCAATAACTCTATATGGAAAATATCCTTATGGTTCAGGCCAAGATATATGGTTACCCATGGAATAACACAGATTGGAGGGACATTGTACTTGATTCTTCCAATTCTGCCTGCCTGAAAGTCATACAACTTTTTGCCCTTGGTAGAGAGAGCAAATGCTACACATTTCACAAAACAAAACATAACTGGGAGAGTTCTTCATTTCCTAAAATCTCATTCTGTAACTTTCAGTTCTAAGACTCAGCATTTAGATTTATAAAGTTTTGTATATTTGTCAAGTTTTTTGTGCAGGGCATTATTCTTATACCTTTTCTTTTTATCCAAACTTATGTTTTATTTTTTATTTTTGTCCCAAACCTTTACTTCCACTTATTAGAAGTTATTGTTTAAAGATAAGGCATTCCTGATCCAGATCTCTTCCCATATACACAATGGAATGTTACTCAGCTGTAAGAAAAGATGAAATATTGCCATTTGCGATAAAATGGATGGACCTGGAGACCATCATGCTTAGTGAAATAAGCCAGACAGAAAAAACAAAGAACTGCATGATTTCACTCATATGCGGAATATAAAACTGAAAGCAAAGAAAAAAAGAAATGAGCAAACAAATAACCCATGGACACAATCAATAGTTTAATGTTTATTTGGGGACGAGTGGGTTAGGGAGGGGAGAAAGGGGAGGGGGTGGGAGAGGAGGCGGGGAAGCTAAATATAAGGTGATGGAAAGAGAAGTCACATTAGGTGGTGAACTCATACAACAAGCTGACAATGCACTGTAGAATTGTATGCCTGAAACCTATGTAATCCTTGCTAACAGATGTCACCCCAATAAGTCTAACAATAAAAAAAAGAATTAAAAAAAAAGAATTAAAAAAAAATTAAAAAATAAAAACAACAGGCTCCCACCCCTATCACTGTCTCTCCTCCCCCTGGAGGGGTTCGGGGGTTCCAGCGGTGCAAGGATGGGCAGGCAGTGCCGGGGGTGGTGTTGGTGGGGGACTGCCCCCCAGCCGGTGACCGACCATCTCCGGGCGCATAATAAATTAAAAAATTAAAAATAAACAGCATGAAGATTTCCTTGATCTGACCAGGAAAGGCATGTCCTCACATTAGCAGTAAAGGAATCAAATGTCGCTTGTAAAATTGGTCAGTTTTACCAGAGAAGTAAGTGGAGAGAGCTGGAGTAGATTAGAAAAGACTGATGATTTTCAATTTCCTACATCCTATCTACTTCTAAAATTAATTAACTTGTACATAAAACATGGATAAAAAGAGTGATGAAATAAACCATTATGAGAAGGGGAAACAAATTGTATAAGGATTGAGAAAACTACTGTAAGAATTACAATCTGTTCTGCACCTTTTGAGAGTTAAAACTGGAAAGAAAATGATATCACTCTCACCACCTGATCATGAATAAGGACACATGTATTCTGCAATCCTACCTCTGCTCTTTACCTGCTAAATGATCTGGAACTAGTCACCTTACAATCTGAGCTTAATATTTCCATCAGGAGAATAACTCACATAAAGTCCCAATTTCTATAGATTGCAAAAGTATGTTGCAAAGGACAGATGATTAAATGTATAACAAGTATGTAGTGAATTGTAAAATCCTGTATAAGTGGAAATTGCTAATATAACCATGAAACTATAGATAGGAGACACCGAGTCTCCCTTGATGTTTATTTCTAAAAGAACCTTGTACTGCATGAGTATTTTTATAAAGGACACTAAGTCAGTATTTTAACAGCAATTTTCAAGAAGATATGGAAATATTTTCAACCAGTTTACTCTATGTTGAGCAACATATAAGCATAGTGTTTAATTAAATAGATGTTTGATGAAGCTTTGAAAATTGTGCAAATGCATAAATGAATGCATGAAATAGCTATGTGTATATGTGTGTGTGTGTGTGTGTGTACATGTACATGTATATTTCATGTCTGTTTATATAGGTGTATGCACACATATATGAATAAGTCATTATATATTATGAGTGGGAGCATATAAGCTTATTTGGATGTTCCTCAGCCAGTTACATGCCTTGATATTATTTTGGTTTTTTAGGCTAAGAACTGCTGTGATATCTTCTTTTTAAATTTTTTTTTTCAATTGACATGCAATATTATATTACTTTCAGATTTATGGAAGAATATAGTGATTAGATATTTACATAACTCACAAAATTATCACCCCAATAAGTCAATTACCTATCTGACACTGTACATAATTATTCCAAAACACTAATTTCAGAAGATACATGCACTCCTATGTTCACTGCAGTGCTATTTGAAATAGCCAAGGTGTGGAAGCCACCAAAATGACCATCAATAGAGAATTGGGTAAAGAAGATGTGGGACAATGCAGTATTATTTCTTTCTCTGGGGAGCAGATGGGAACCATTGCAACAAAAGTTGCCAAAAAAGAAAAATGCCTGTGGTTTTGCTGCCCCACAGGTAAGTGGGAAACAGTCTTCTAAGTGTAGAACACTTAGAAGGAAATGGGATGTTCTGGGAAAAGACAAACAGGTAATTTGTTTAATACTTGAATCAAGTATGTTTTTTTCTCTTCAGATTTTGAAAATAACCTGCTGCCAATTTTTGTCCCAAAATATAATTTTGATTGTGTCATTCTCTGGTTCAAAATCCTTCAGTGACTTCTCATCCCTGATAATAGATTTTCACAGTACACGATTCTAATATTTGCATAATTTGACCCAAATGTAGGGACATGCTGAAGCTGGGCCATACAAGCTTGCCGGGGCCCATTATGAGTATCTCTTCTCAATTCTATGTTCATTGATATATATTGGAAGTATATAACATAAATTGGCAAATCCTATATATCAGGGCTTTCTGGAGAGCCAGGTATTTAACAGCATACCATTGCCCCAACTTGTTTTCCCAGGTTTATTTCTCATTCTATTTCCCTAATGAAACCTCATCTTTGTTAATTCCACTCTCTTTTCTATTACTTAACTCTCCCAATTCTTGGTCTTTGCTCAATCTCTTCATTTTGTCAGGAACACTCTCCTACCACTGGAACTCACCTGTCAATGAAAATCCTATGTATCCTTCAGAGATAACTCAAGTCCTCCTGCTATAAATGTTACAAGATACCACTTCCTAACCACCAACCTGAAATTTATGTCTCCCACTGTACTCCCAGAGCCCTGTTTATCTAAATAACAACCTGTAGAATTGTTGGTCTTATTTAATGCTTCATTGTGCACGTAGCTACTTTCTTTACAAGTATGTGACTGTTTGGACAGCCAAGACAGTTTTATATCCATCTTGATTTCCTCCACAGTACCCAACAGAATTCTTTGTACCATATAAAGTGAATAATAATAATAATAGAATTAAAACAGACTAAGAAACACATAATTCATGGTTTTATAATGATGCAAACACTTGAAAATCTTCCAAACAAGTTGACAATGCACTGTAGAATTATATGCCTGAAAACTATGTAATCCTTACTAACAGATGTCACTCCAGTAACTCTAACAATAAAAATAAATTTAAAAATTAAAAAAATAATCTTGCAAATGATAGAGAAAATTATATAATGGTTGAAAACAAAACAAATATTTTCTTATTAAAACACTATACTGATCATTTTTTTATGGTTTCAAACTGCATATTTTCCTAACTTCCATGATGCAATGTAATATTCAATGTTTTTAGTGAACTTTCTAAAGTGTTATTTATATCAAAATATTTTTCATAAGCAATTTGGCATTTACCCAGTCTTATATTGTTCATTTATGCACACTTTCTTTTTAGTTGTTGATGACATCTGCCTGATATTTAAACAATTCAGACTTACTGTTATTCATTTTCATACTCATTTTCTTTGTCAGTTGGTCAATCAGCATACCTCTCTTTTATCACAGAGACAGCTTCAGAAGTTAAGAAAATTGATTTATAAATGGGTTACCAATACATTGGGTTTTGGACTCAACTACTTTACCCACTTGGACATATGGACTGTGCAGATTTCAATGGAAGATCATTTTAATTACATTTTATTTTTGCAAAACCAATAGGTTCTCATTAACTAAAAAGCGAAGATGCAGATAAGAATGAGGAAACAACTAAAATAATCTAACATCCTATCTACCCAAGGATAAATACAATTATTGTATGTCCTTCCATTTAAATGCATTTATTTACTCATTTATTCTTTATTTATTCAATCATCCATCAAATATTTATGTGCCAAGAACATTTTCAGTTTTGGAGATAGACAGTGGAACAAAACAAACAAAGCATGTGTAGTATTGGAACCTAAAATCTACAGATTAATATAAACAACAAATTATGCATATATTTACAAATATTAGATCGCTTATAAGAGATAAGAAGACTAAGGTGAGTAAAGTAATAGAAAGTAAGTTGATGGGTATTATATAACGTGGCCAAGGAAGGACTATTTGGGAGGGTGACATTTAAGCACTCTCTTTATCTGAATAAACACAGAGAAGGTTATATAGATATCTGAGGTAAAAGGACACTGGAAGCAGAGAAAACATGCAAATCTAAAATTGCAGAAATGAACTTGTTGTTTTTTTTTGTTTTTTTTTTATTTTTTGTTTTTTGCTTTTTGGTATGTGGGTAGCTCCCTGACCGGGAATCGAACCCAGGCCGCAGCGCTGACAGCGCCAACGCCAAAGCCTTAAGCCACTACACTATCAGGGAACTCCCTGAACTTGTTGTTTTTAAGAAGGAATGAAAAAATTAAATATATTTAGAACAAAGTGAGTGAAGCAGTGACTAAAAAAAGATAAAGTCTGGAGTACATTTGGCACTAGAATTTGTAGTGCTCTATTTGCCATTTTAAAGATTTGTATTTTAAGTATTAATGGGAAGATATTATAGAGTTTTAAATGGGCAGAGAGAGAGAGAGAGAGAGAGAGAGAGATTAATAATCAGGTAATTTGCTGTGTAGTCCAAAAGGAGGCAAAGTGAAAGCAGGGTGATGAGCTATCTCTTTACAACTTTTAAGAGTAGAGTTGATGGAATTTTTTTTTAATTCATTTTTATTGTTAGACTTATTGGGGTGACATCTGTTAGCAAGGATTACATAGGTTTCAGGCATACAATTCTACAGTGCATTGTCAAATTGATGTATAATAAGTTCACCACCTAATGTGACTTCTCTTTCCATCACCTTATATTTAGCTTTCCCCCCTCCTCTCCCACCCCCTCCCTTTTCTCCCCTCCCTAACCCAGTGGCTTAAGGCTTCAGCGTTGGCACTGTCAGCACTGCGGCCTGGGTTCGATTCCCAGTCAGGGTGCTACCCACATACCAAAAAGCAAAAAAAAAAAAAGAGAAATGATAACTGATTGGGAATGGAGTATGAGACATGAAAGGGATGTCAAGAATAAATCTTAGGTTTTTGTCAAGAGCAACTGGTAAAATGGAGTTTCTGTTGGAGGAAAACCAAGTTTAAGTGAGAAAATCTTACATTTGAATTTTGGACATGTTAAATTTATGATGCTTATTAGATACCCTAATAAAAATGGTAAATAGATAGTTGAATACAGAGACAGAAAATTAAATGGAAATAAAAATTTCAGATTCATCAGTGAAAAAATGTGACATAAAGGCAGAGGATTGTGTGACCTCACCTAAGAGGAGAAAATAACTAGAGGCGAGAATTTTTCCTGGGATGAGCCTTGGAACATTCCAACATTTAGAGATTTAAAAGAAATGAGAAGAAAACATGAACAAAAACACAGACTAAGGGTGTGACAATGAGATAAAAGAAAACAAGTGGATTTGATACCTAGAAGCTATGAAGAAAATATTTTAACAAGGAAGTTATCAACTCCTTGAAAAGGACTTAGATTGGCAATTAGATTTGGTATTCAATGTAACTCATTAGTGAAATTGTCAAAGTCATTTAAGAATTACTATAGATTTTTTTGGATATAATACGAGGTCTGACAATTAAGTTCATGGACTCATCCTAGAAAATGTGCTACATAACTCATTGCTGAATATCACTATAGTCACCTTTGAAGTATTCCACTTGGGAAGCTATACACCAATACCATCACCTCCTCCACCCTTCAAACAATTTTGGAATCTTTTCCTGGAATAACCATCTGAACTATTGTCATATGACACTTCATGTCCAAATGTCATCAAAATGTCTTCCTTTCAATATTTCCTTTACCTTCAGGCATAGAAAAAAGTCACTGGGGACCAGATCAGTTGAGTAGGTAGGGTATTCCAACACAGTTATTTGTTTACTGGCTAAAAACTCCCTCACAGACAGTGCTATGTGAGCTGGTGCATTTTCATGATGCAAGGACCATGAGTTGGAAAAAAATTTAGGTCATTTTTGTTTAACTTTTCCAGCCAGTATTTTCAGTACTTCTGAATAGTAAACCTGGCTGACAGTCCAGTTGGTACAGATTCGTAATGAACAAGTCCTCTGACATAAAAATAAAAAAAAAATTAAAAAAAAGGGTTGCCATCTTGGTTATCAGGTCAACCGTGGCGGCCTCGCAGTGCTTGTGTCCAGTCACCTTTCCTTGACAGAACGATGGCCCAGAAGTGCGACAGCAGTGATGCCGGTCATTCTGACGTGCCACGGAGACGCAGTGACGTGCCTCTCTCAAGCGAAAGGGTGGGAGAGAAGACAAGATGGTGACTGGAGAGGAGGTCCCTAAAGCCTCTCCCAGAAAACAGAATTGAACGGCCGTCCAGGAGCCAATAAAGAGGACCCTGAGTGACAAAACGGCTGTTGAGAAATCCACAAATCGCAAGTAAACACCTAAAGGTTGGAGAGAAGGGGGCGAGTCGGGGAGAAGGAAGGGAGCAGAGACAGACCACAACAGGACACGATCCCTGCTGACTATTCAGAGCTGCGCAGGTTGTGGGAGGGGAGAAAGACCGGGGAGCTGGGGACGGAGTTTGGGAACCAGCCTCTGAAACTTTTGAGTGGTAGAGGGCTGAGCAAGGACTCTGAACTGCAAAGATGACACCCCAGCTCTAAGCCCCCTGGAGACCTACACAGGGCTGCAGTTCCTGTTCCAAGCCCGCTGCAAAGTGACCCTGCTGTCTCAGGCCAGGCCCAAAGCTTTGGACTTATGGAACGTGCACTTCCTCGTGCACCCCAGGGTTCTGAAAGCAGTGTGAGCCCATAGACAGCCAGGTGCTGAATCAGGGCTGGGAAGAAAGACTGATTTGATAGCATTCACAACAGCCAGCAGAAACAAGCTGTGAAACAGTTTCCTCAGCAAAGGGCAGAAGGCAGAGCTGCCTTTGGAACGCCATTTGTTGGCCTCTCCCCAGGATATATGTGCATAGACTCCAAACGCAGTAGGAGATTAAAAACAAGAAACAAACAGCCCCCTCTCCCCCAAAACTTGACCCCCAGTGCCACCTAGTATCTGCGCTACAGCAAGACACCACAAAAGCAATAATCTGGGCACTGAACATAAAGCCCTCATGTCAAAGAGGAAGAACCCAGCGGACAGGATGAATTTCTTAAAAACTAAAACTCCTCAGAAAGAATATGAAATTTACCCAGAAGACAGCTTGTTACAACTGGAAAGGTCTCATTTAAGTGATGGAGAATTTAAAGCAGCCATTCTAAAGGTTGTGAGAGAAATGAAAAGCTATTGGCAGAACACCATAGCTGAGATAAATAATATAAAAAAAGATATAAACGACATAAAAAAGGAACTCTGTGAACAAAAAACAATTTAACAAAGAAATTCAAAACAAAAGAAAACTTGAGACAGAAATACGAGAAATAAATAATACCATAAAAGAAGTGAGAAATGAAATAACTGTCATAGGAAACAGGACCAACCAGATGGAGGAAAGAATTAGTGATATTGAAGATCAGAACATGGAAACAGCTCAGAAAGAGGAAGAGAGGGAATACAGAACCAAAAGGATTGAAAGAACTCTGCAAGAACTATCCGAGTCCATGAGACAGAACAACATCAGGATAATAGGAATAGAAGAGGGGGCAGAGCAATCTACAGAGAGCATACTCAAACAAATCGTGGATGAGAACTTTCCAAAACTATAGAAAGATCTGGAACCCCAAGTTCAAGAAGAAAACAGGTCCCCCAGATACCTGGACCCCAACAGATCTTCTCCAAGACACATGGTACTAAAGATGTCCAAAACTAAAGACAAAGAGACAATTCTCAAGGCAGCCAGAAAAAAAAGAACTATAACCTTTAGAGGAAAACCCATCAGGCTGGCATCAGATTTCTCAGCAGAAACTCTACAAGCCAGGAGAGAGTGGAACCCAATATTCAAAAATTTAAAAGAGAAAAACTTCCAGCCAAGAATAAATTATCCAGCAAAATTATCTTTCAGATATGAAGGTGGAATAAAGACCTTCTCAGACAAACAGAA
>PVJL010011644.1:0-41540 GCA_004026885.1 Lyroderma lyra
TTTTCCCTCAAGAAAAAATAGTAAACAAACAAGATTCTGGGAGAATGAATATACAACTGAAATAGGACGGCAAAGGAGGAGCTCTTCACGGAGAGCGCCTAGTGAGACCCGAGGCTCGAAGATGAGGTGGAGTGGGAATGCTTGGGGGAGATGCACTGTCAAGTCCCTCACAGTTTAGTGCTACCCAGCCTTTCCCAAAGGAGACAGCAGCAGACTAACGAAGACCTTGAAAGAATCTAAGTATAGATACCCTCATAACACTTGTTAAGGAGTTTGGAGTTGGGACAGTTAAAAGTCCAGGGAACATAACATACCAGTTGCATTTCTAAAAATTATGACTGTCCCTTGCCTCTCAGCTTGCCTTTCCATGTCCCTCTGTTCTCCATTTTCTCCATCTTTCAGGAGACATGTTTTCTTATTTATTTACTCTTCCCCACAATGTCCTTCTCAATGACAGGTCTTATTAATCAGATGGGCTAACTTGGTGGATGAGTGGACTCTAGTTCCTGTTCATAAGCACTGCAACACCCCCCCACCCCCAATGTGAGCCCAACTTCTCTGAAATAGAGCTGAGACTCTGACCATGGCTCATCTTCCTGACTCCCCACTTCATCCTCATGCCCCATCCTCCCACCCCAATCAGCCTGGTTTGGAGAGTTCTTGAAAGACCCAAAAAACTCTCATTCTGGGAACACTGTAGTTAGCCCAAGGACAAAATGATCAAAGGGCCATTTGTGTCTCAAACAAGAAGAAAATTCAAGGAAACTTTTAAAGTGATCAATGCTAGAAGCACCTTTAGAAACGTGTATTTGAAAGATTAAGGTGGGCGTCAAACATTCCATATACATTTTTTAATCGATCCCTGGAGTCTCCTTGTGAAGCAAATGATGATGAAAAGAGGGTAATCTATTCAAAGGGTATGAACATCAAAATAGCAGAGGATTTTGCAGGTGTTAGTGTTTTCAAAAATCCTGTCCCTCTTCATTTCTTCACTTAATTATTCCAGTGACCACTCTGCCAAGCCTTGTTATGATGAGTGGGAGATCAAGATTTATAAAAATGGAACTCATCCCTTCCCTCCAAAGTGCCTGCACTCTAGGGAGGAAAGCAGGAAATAAAAAAGTAAACAAGAAAACAAATTGTTTCTGATTGTGATATGTACCGGCATTATGAATGTCACCAATGCAGAGGAAGTGCATTCAATTCGCAAGTCAAATAAGACATCTTTGAGGAAGTGTCATTTTTATTGAAGGATAAAGAAGAATATTCTAGGAAAATGGAACAGCAAATGCAAAGCCAAGAGATAAAAACCTTTTAATATCTGAGGGACAGACAGGAGGATACTATAGTTGAGTAATATTGTGCTAGGAAGGATGCGGCAGAGAAGATGAAGTTGGAGAGGCAGACCAACACCAGATGATGGTGAAGAAGTCTGGACTTTATTCCAAATGGAGTAAGAAGCCATTCAAGGGGCCTCAGGGGACCAAGATACCCAGATTGCTTTTCCTACCATGAGGTACTTGAGAAATGAGGGGGGAAATAACCTCAACTTGAGAGAGCTACATGGGTGCCAGGCATTGACCTGATAGACACGGTTCAGCTAAGACATGAGGTTGAAAAGTTTGAAGTTCTCATCCCTTTTTCCAGATGCTCTGTTGCTGTCCCATTTGCTTTGATCATCAGCTCCCCTTACCTTCCATGACCCTATTCACTACCTTCTCATAAAACCCTCGTCTGACCCCCAGATCAGGTCAGGACCTCTGTTTTATGCTGCCAGTGTCTCTGCTATGTTTATTTGTGGGGGTGTTCTGGTAATGCTGATCCCCACGACGGAGGTCTCTACCTTTCTGCAGTGATCCGCAGAGCCCTGTGCAGGACATGGCCAAGGTAGCTACCATCACAAGATTTTTGTAGGTATGAAAACAATGTTAGACCTTGACAGAGGAAAGTGTGGAAGTAATTGACTTTGCTATTTCAGTCTTTTGAACATAAGTAAATTTTATTGTTGTCTATTGCAATATTGTGAGCATGTGTCTAAATTGGTGAATTATATGTTGTCAGTTTAGCTAATACTTTGTGCCACAGGACACTTCCACTGGCCTCTCTCAGGCAAGCCTGGTTGTAAGCCACAATATAATTTTCCCATTTTAACTTAACATACATAGAGAAAAGTGCACAGATGCTTAGTGTGCAGTAGATTTATCACACCCACATATCCAGATGTAGAAAGAGAGTATCACCAACACCCTAGAAGCCCCTTATAGCCCCTTTCGGTATCTGGCCACACAATGGTAGCTACTCTTCTGACTGGTGACATCATACGGTAGTTCTGCCTGCTTTTTGAAATGTTAAATTTATTGGGGTGACATTGGTTAGCAAAATTATATAGGATTTAGATGTACGACTCTGTAACACATCATCATGCGTTGCACTGTGTGCTCACACTCACCACCCAGTTCTCCTTCCATCACCATATATTGGAATTCCCCTCCCTCCTCTACCAACCTTGTTCCTTATTACCCTCTAGTAACCACTAAATTAATGTCTGTGTCCATGGGTTTTTGTTTGTTTGTTACTTTCAGTTTTATATCCCGCATATGAGTGAAGAAGACACATGGTTCTTGATTTTTTATCTCTGATTTATTTCACTTAGCATGATGATCTCAAGGTCCATCATGTTGCAGATGGCAGTATTTCATCTTTTCTTATGGCTGAGTAATCTTCCATGTGTATATGTACCACATCTTCTTTATCTAATCATCTATCAAAGGGCACTTTGGTTTTCTCCATGTCTTGTTCACCTCAAACAATGCTGCAATAAACATCAGGGTACATATATGTTTGCAGACAAAAGTTTTCAGATTTTGGGGGTACATACCCAGAAGAGGGATTGCTGGGTCATATGGTAACTGTGTTCTTAATTTTTTTAGGAACCTCCATACTCTTAACTATAGTAGCTGTACCAATGCACATTTCCATCAGCAGTGTACGAGGGCTTTCCTTTTCTCCACAGCCTCTCCGATACTTGTTATTATTTGTCTTATTGATAACGGCCAATGAGGTGGTATTTCATTGTGGTTTTGATTTGCATTCCCCTGACAGCTAGAGAAGTTAAGCGTTTTTTAATATATCTGTTGGTGATTTTTGTGTCTTCTTGGGAAAAGTGTCTGTTCAGGTCCTCTGTCCATTTTCCAATTGGATTGTTTGTTTTTTGGTTGTTGTGGAGTTGTACAAGTTCTTTATACTTTTTTGTATTAGCCCCTTATTAGAGGTGTTGTTTACAGGTATCTACTCCCATGCAGTTTGTTGCCTTTTTATTTTATTGATGATTTCTTTTGCTGTGTAGAAGCTTTTTAGTTTCATATAGTCCAATTCATTTATTTCTGTCTTTACTTCCCTTGCTTTTGAGGCCAAATTCATAAGTCTCTCCCCCCCAAACCATGGTCCATAAGTTTAGTACTAGTGTTTTCTTTTATATAATTTATTCTTGCAGATCTTATGTGGAGGTCTCTGATCTGTTTTGAATTAATGTTGGTATATGGCTACAGGTCACAATCCAGATTCATTCTTTTGCATATGGCCTTTCAATTTTCCCAGCACCATTTATTGAAGAGGCTTTCTTTTCTCCTTTGTATGTTTTTGCTCCTTTGCCAAAAATTACCTGTACATATATGAGGACTGTTTAAAAAAAAAAAACAGCCATAAATGCCTCTATTTTTCATATTACATGGCTGGATACTTTTTTTGTTGTTGTTTATTTGGATACTTTTTGGACTGCCCTCACATATGTGGGTTTATATGTGGGTTTTCTATTCTATTCCATTGGAGTCTGTGTCTGTTTTTCTCCCAATACCAAACTATTTTGATTACTATCACTTTGTAGTATAAATTGGAGTCAAGCAGTGGTCTACAGACCTAAAATCACTCATTGCATACTCCTCCGTCAGCCTCAGAGTACTGGTAATTGTAGCCATTCTTATTCAAACACCATGAAGTTATATAGAAGCTACAATCCTAATAATCATTCACAACCTGACATAATCAATACTATTCTATTGGTAACTTCAAACTCCGAATGAATTCACAGCCAAACTGTAATTCTTCCTCAAGGATTACAAACATTCCTTCCACTAATAGCAGCATGATGACTATTAGCAAGCCTTACCAACTTAGCTTTACCCCAAACAATCAACTTAACTTGAAAACTACATTCTCATGATCTAACATTACTATTAGTCTTAATAGGAATTAATTGTTATTACTGCCATATACTCCCTTTTTATATTAATTCTAGCACAATGAGACAAATATACATATTAATAATGTTAAACAATTATTTACATTTTAAAAATGCCCTCATAACCTTGCATTTACTACTCTCTCTACTTTTATCACTCAATCCCAAAATAGTTTTGGGGCCTACATACTACAATTAACATTAATAAAAATATTAGATTGTACCTATAACAATAGAAAATTAAAGCTGTTTACCAAGAAAGTGTACAAGAACTCCTGGTGATCCATGCCTCTGTATATAAATTTATGGCTTTTATAAACTTTTAAAGGATAAAAGTAACACACTGATCTTAGGAACCAAAAAAAATCAGTGAAATCTGAAATAAAAGTAATAAATCTCTCTGCCTCTTCTATGTTACTTTTACTATTTACATTAACCTTACCAAGTTTAGTAACCACCCCTAACATCTACTGAAACTATCTATACCCATACTGTGGGTTTAAACTCAACCTTACAACACAGAATCTCAAATTTTATCATTCCACAAACCTATTCAAATTCTCAAACATGCTCAGATAGTTTCAAATCATTATACACAGCTTCCCATCATTCACAAATTTATCAACAAACCAAAAAATCAGCATCACTACTACTCCTTAATTTGACCAGAAAGTGTGTTACCAAAATTCATTTCTCACTTCCAAATAAAATTTTCACATTAATTTATGAACAAAAAGGCTTCATTAAATTATATCTTTCTCTTCCCTCATCACACTAATTATAAGCATCAGTATGGTTAGTTTCCACATGGAACCACTAGAATAATGAGCACATCAATAAGAAAAGACCAACCAGAGATAATCACAAGATGGCAGAGTAAATAAGCTCTGTGCCTGCTTTGTTCCATGAACACATTAAAATTACAACTGAATTTTAGAACAATCAACCTGGAGAACCATCTGAAGTCCAGCTGAACAGAAATTTTATAACTAAAAATACAAGAAGGAGCCATGTCGAGACTGGTAGGAGCAGTGGAGACAAGAAACAAGCTAGCCCCAAACCTCAGTGTGGAAGCTGAATCAGGAGAAAGATCTCAACGGTGGAAGTGTTCCCCAGAGGAGCCAGGGACCCCAGACCCACCCAGGCTTCCCAGCCCAAAGTACTGGTGCTGGGAAGAGGAGCCTCACAACATCTGGCTGTGAAAAACAGTGGGGATTGTGACTGTCCACATGAGAAAGAAGGCTGTGGGAAAACCATACACCCTCTTAAAGGGCCCACACACAGACTTAAGTCAGTCATGGGTAGGCCATGTAGGGTCTGGCAGAAGGATGGCAGGGGTCATGGGAGGCAGACGGGGAGGGGGGGGCAGACTAAGGTGTGTGTCTCTGGGGCAAGAGATGGATAACTCCACTTTTCCTGAGTGGAGTAATCCTTTCATACAGACAGCTGGCAGGCGCCATCTTTCCTGTATGGTGCCTTCTCCCCACATGGCCAAATCTGAATCTGATTGGTCTGGTGAGCTCTATGCACTCCACCTTACTGATTCACTGGGACCATGACCAACCCAACTCTCTCAATGCCACAGGCACTTTCTCCAGTGAGCAGCCAGCCTCACCTGCATTGCAATCTTTCTTCAAACACTATCAGAGTCTGTAGGACCCAGGCAGGTGGCAACTGGAATTGGTGTGCTTTGAGACTTTTGCTGAGTAGCTCCAGGCACACCACTGGCACCAAACCAGAATCTGCAGGAGTACGCAGTGCAAGTGACCAGAGAGAGCCTGTGTCAGGTCCCCACAAAGCACCTACTACATAAAGCTACCCAGCAATGCTGGGAGACATAGCAGATCGACCTAATACATAGAAACAAACAAACAGAGAAAGGCATCTAAAATAGGAAACAAAGAAATATGACCCAAATAAAAGAACAGCAAAAAAGTCCAGACAAAAAACTAAATGAGATGGAAGCAAATAACTCTAATAGACATAGGGTTCAAACAATGGTTACAAGGTTATAAGCTCAAGGAACTTAGTGAAAACTCCAACAGAAAGATAGCAAGCATAAAGGAGGACATAGAAACATAAAATGAACTAAGCAAAAATAAAAAATACAACAACTGGGATGAAAAATGGAATAGAAGGAAGCATCATCAGACTTGATGAAGCAGAGGATCAAAACAGTGATTTGGAAGACAAGGTAGCAGAAAATGCCCAATCATAACAGCAAAAAGCAAAAGGAATCCAAGAAAATGAGGATAGTTTAGGAGACCCCTGAGACAAAATCAAGGATAACATTTACATCATAGGGGTACCAGAAGGAAAAGGGAGAGAGCAAGGAATTGAGAACGTATTTCAAGAAATAATGACTGAAAACTTCTCTAACTGGGTGAAGAAAATAAACAGACAAGCCCAGGAATCACAGAGAGCCCCAAACAAATAAACCCAAACAAGCCCACACCAAGACACATTATAATATAAATGTTAAAGGTTAAAGACAGAGAGAGAATCCTAAAAGCAGCAGGAGAAAGACAACTAGGAACTTATAATGGAGCTCCCATAAAACTGTCAGCTGATTTCTCAACAGAAAATTTGCAGGCCAGAAAGAATTTGTAGAATACATTCAACATAATGAAAAGCAAAATACTCAACATAATCTACCACCAAGGTTATTCAACTCAGCAAGGCTAATATTCAAAATTGAAGGTAAAGCGCTTCCCAGATTAAAAAAACAAACCAGCGAACCAGTATTGCTAGAACTGCTAGAGGGACTTCTTTAAGAAGAAAAAGGAGGAGTTCCCTGATGGTGTAGTGGCTTAAGGCTTCGGCGTTGGCACTGTCAGCGCTGTGGCCTGGGTTCAATTCCCAGCTAGGGAGCTACCCACATACCAAAAAAAAAAAAAAGAAAAAAAAAAAAGAAAAAGAAAATTACAAAATATTCATGAAAGGAATAAAAGAGAACCTTAACAAAGTTACAGACACATTCATGTTCATGAATTAAAAGAGACACATGAGAAAGATGTTATCCTAAGTGATCTATCAGTTTAAATACCATGTCTTCTAAAATACCAGAAGATTTTTTTGGAGCTATAAATAAGCACGTCCATTAAAAGATGGTATTTTTGTAGGTAATATGTGTTATATAGATAATATATGAGTATGAAGGCTATCTAGGAAGTATCCAGCTATGTAACCATTTTTGTTATATTGACAATGGCTGGATTTTTTCCAGACAGCCCTCATATATACCTACATGTATATATCTATCTATATATATATATCTAATCTATATATCTATATCTAATATATATGTATGTTGATATATACATAGATAGATAGATAGATAGATAGATATAGATAGATAGATAGATACATGGCAAAGGAACTAACTAAAAATTTAGCTAAAACAAGTTTTAAAATTTTCCTAATAAGAATAAGGTTGGAGGAATCACACTACCTGATTTTATGACCTACTATAAAGCTCCAGTAATCAATAGAGTGTGATATTGGAGGAAGGACAGCCATATAGAACCATCGAACAGATTCAAGAAGTAAACCTGCATAGGTACACCCAACTTGTGTTGACAAATGTGCAAAAGCAATTCAAAAGAGGAAGAATTTCCCATTTCTATTCAATAATGGTATTGAAACAGTTGGACTTCCACAGGCAAATAAAATAAAACAAACAAAAAACAAAACTCAATTTAACCATCATATTGTAAACAAAAGTGTACCCAAAATGGAACATAGGTCTAAATATAAAGTATAAAATTTAAGAAGGAACCATAAGAAAAAATTTTTTATGACCCAGGGTTAGGTGAAGAGTTCTTAGATGTGACAAAAAACCCAATTCAATTTTAAAAAAAAGATAAATTAGACTATAAAATTAAAAAGTTTTGTTCTACAAATGACCATCCTCACTTAAGAGAGCAAAAGGCCAAGCCATAGAATGGGAGAAAATATTTGCAATTCATGTACTGACAAAGGATTTGTATTGAGAATATATGAGAAACTTTCCCACAGGAAGAAAATGAATAATTCCATTCAAAACTAGGTAAAAAATATGTACATGTCACTAAATGAGGATGTACATGTGTAAAACAAGCACATGAAAATATATTCAACATCTGTAACCATTAGGGAAATTCAAATTAAAGCCACGATGAGATAACACTGGACATCTATCAGAATGGCTAAAATAAACCATAATGATAATACCCAGTGCTAACATGGATGTGGAGAAACTGGATCTCTCATTCATTGAAAGCAGGAGTGTAAAATGGTAAAGCCACTCTGGTAAATGGTTTGACAGTTTCTTGTACAGTTAAATGTACACTTACTATGACCTAGTAATCACAGACCTAGATATTCGTTCCCAAGAAACGAAACCACGTCCACACAAACACCTACGCGCAAACGTTTATAGGCACTTCCTTGGCAATAGCCCCACACTGTAAACAACCTTATTGTCCTTCAGTAGGCAAATGAATAAACACTGGTACACTCATAAAATGGAATACCACTCAGTCATGAAAGGAACAAACTCTTGATACTTCAAAGAACTGAAATGAATCTCAAGGGTATTATGCTGAATGAAAGCATCAATCTCAAGAGATTATTTACTGTACAATTCCACTCTTTTTGAAAAAACAGTTTCCCCGCCAGGAAACCACCCACATACAAAAAAAAAAATTAAAAAAAGGGAGTTCCATGGTGGTGTAGTGTGGCTTAAGGTTTTGGTGCTGGCACTGTCAACACTGTGGCCTGGGCTTGATTCCCAGCCAGGGAGCTACCCACATAAAAAAAAAAAAAAAAAAAAGGAAAAAACAAAGTTATAGTGATGGAGGTCAAACCAGTGGTTGCTGAGATTTAGGGTTATGGTGAGATTCTGACTATAAAGGTAGAGTTTCTTTGTGTTTATGGAGCACTTCTTTATCCTGACTGTGGTGGTGGTTAGATTACTCTACACATGTCACAAAATGTCATGCTGTTATACATACACACGCATGCACATGCACACACATGCAATAATCACAGGCAAAAACTCCTTAAATTTTAATAAAGTCTGCCTTTAATAGTATTGTATCAATGTCAATTTCCTGACTTTAATAATGTACTATGTTTATGCAAGCTGTTATCACTGGGGAAAACTGGGCAAAGTGTTCCCAGAAAATCTCCATGCTATTTTTTTGTAACTTTATGTGAATTTTAAATTATTTTTAGTTTAAAAAGAAGGTCCTTAATCTCATAGCCACAGCCCCTCTGTCCTATAGGCATCCAGAGATTGCCTTTGTCATGTGGAACACCTGACTAGGAACCCAAAGGATGGAACCGAAGACTGTTTTCTTCTTTGACTGTTATGGGGCACTAGGAGATTAGCTCTTGAATGGCAGCTTTTCCTATCTCAAGACTCTTTGTCCTGCTTAGAAAATCACCTTCTGAGCTGAAAGCTAAAGTACACAAAGCAGTGGTGCCAGGAGCAGACAGAGCTAAGAGACAGGGCTGGTGAAATTATTTTAAAGATGTACTTGTAACGTGTGATTAAGATTTTAAATAAACATATAAAGAATTCTTGATCTCTTCACCAAATGTTTTTGTCCCCCTGTATTCACTGTTAATAACCCTTGGTAAGATGTTTAAGGCATTAGGTCTGCCATTTATCTGATTTTTCTCCCTTTACTCATCCTCAGTTCAAATCCAGCAAACAAACCTCTAAGTTTTAATACACATTTGTCCTATTTTTGCAATTTTATCCTAACTTCTCACATACTTCCTTTGCCTCACATGAGGCGACCTGTATGAGTACTTACTTAAACTTCGATTCTTCAAACTACCCTCTAAGAAGTCTGTGTTAATTATCACACCCACCAACCTTATATGAAGATAGCCAATAAACATATGTCAAATATACTCAGAGTCAGGTTGATCTGATCATAAGTTCCTAACTGGGTAGGTCATGTTGGGTCATCACACCACGGTCTACAAAAGATTTATCTTTGCTTTAAGCAAGCCCTGCCCATTGTTCTTATGCATCTTTGAAATGCCAAAAGTAATTTTCTTTTCCAAGTCCCTCGGAAGCATGAGGACTCTCAAGAGAGCACACAATCTTGTTAACTATCCTGTAATCCAATCACAGAGCTTTCCCACCTTGCTTTCTTCCACCTTTATGTAATCTTCCTTATGTTTCCTCCTTAATTCCAAATGTGTAAAAACAACTGCAAAACTGTCATTTGCCAGAACATTTGAGATCTTGTTTTCCAACATGTCATCAGTTTGGCTCCAATGAACTCTTATAAAAATTCTGTACATGGTACAGCCTGCATAGGAGTAAGCAGGTGCAGATAGCTGGCTAGTGGTCAGAGGTGGGTAGTCTCCAGTTAGAATGGATCGGGAGCTGGTAAAGGGACAAGAAGTAAGGGACAGGAAGAGGTTAACATGACTGGTACCATTATCCTTTAGTGAACCATTCCTTCTCCAAAAGGAAGACTGGTCATCTCTTGCAAATCTCAAAACCATGGCTCAGGGACACATACAATTCAAAGATGTGACAGTGGACTTCACTTGGACGGAATGGCAGCATCTGGATCCTGCTAGGAAGACTACACATAGATATGATGTTGGAAAACTATTGCCACCTTGTTTCTGTGGGGTATCACATGACCAAGCCTGATATGATCCTCAAGTTGGAATGAGGAAAGGATCCATGGACACCATTTACAAGTCATACCTGATTAGAAGAAAACTGGAAAGTCAAAGACTTTTTAGTGAAGTTCAAGGAACAGCAAGGTATGTATTCTATCTAAGTCAGTTCTAGTCATTAACCCCCCCCCACACACAAAATGACTGAGAACAGTAATGCATATGAAAGACATTTACTTTAAGCAGAAGTCCTATAAATTAAAAACATTCACTTCCTGAATATGAAAATCATGGAAAAATTTTTTTAATTTCTGAATTAATTATCAGTAAGTCCCGCAAGAAAGAGACTTAGTGAGTATAATGAATATGAAAAAATCACTCCTCAGTTGTAAACCAGAGACAGTTCACTGTGGGGTCAAAACCCATAATTAACATGGCAGGGCTGTCAGCCATAATGAAGTGCTTATGCAGTATCATAAGATGGAAGCTCCAGCACAGCCACCTGGATATAAAGACTGTGAGAAATTATTCCTTTAAAATGGAGGCTTAATTCCACATCATAGAGCTTACAGAAAGGAACACCCACCTGAATATAATTAAAGAAGAAGAGCAACCAATATTGAAAAAAAAAAATACAATGCCCTGAATATGAGAAGTCATTCTGTAAGAAGTCAGCATTGATTTTGCATGAGGGAATTCACACAGGGGAAAAAAACCCTATCAATGTCATCAACGTGGAAATTCACTTAGAAGGAAGTCATATCTCATTGATCATGAGAGAACTCACACATGAGAGAAACCCTTTGTTTGTAATGAATGTGTTAAGTCCTTCCAGCTAAAGACCGCCCTTACTGATCACCAGAGAACACACGTGGGGAGAAATCATATTAATGTCCACAATGTGGGAATGCCTTCAGATTGAAGTCACACCTCATTCATCATCAGAGAACACATACAGGAGAGACACCATATGAGTGTCGCGACTGTGGAAAGTCTTTCCACCAGAAGACAACACTCTCTCTGTGTCAGATAATTCATATAGGAGAGAAACCCAATATTTGTATGGAATGTGGGAAGGCCTATCACCAGAAGACAAATCTTACTGTACATCAGAGAACTCATATAGAAGAAAAGCCCTGTATTTGTAATAAATGTGGGAAATCCTTCTCCCAGAAGACAACCCTTGCTCTTCATGAGAAAACTCATAATGAGGAGAAACCCTGTATTTGTAATGAATGTGGGAAATCATTCTGCCAGAAGGCAACCCTCAGCACATCAGAGAACACATACAAAGGAAAAATCTTATGAATGTGGGAAGGCCTTTAGAATGAAGTCATATCTCATTGATCATCACAGAACTCACACAGGAGAGAAACCATAATGGATGTGGAAAATCTTTCAGTCAGAAGACGAATCTACATCAGAGAATTTACACGGGTAAAAACCTTATATTTCTAATGAATGTGGGAAGTCCTTTCACCAGAAAGCAACCCTCACTGTACATCAGAAAATACATACAGGTTAGAAATGCTATGACTGTCCTCAGTGTGGGAAAGCCTTTAGCAGAAAGTCATATCTCACTCATCATCAAAGAACTCACACAGGAGAGAAACCATACAAATGTAATGAATGTGGGAAGTGCTTCCTCCAGAAGACAACTCTCAATGCACACCAGAGAACTTACACAGGGGAGAGACCCTATATTTGTAATGAGTGTGGTAAGTCCTTCAGTTACAAGAAAAACCTCATTGTCCATCAGAGAACTCACAAAAAAGAAACCATAGAAATGCAACAAATGATGTGATTTCTTTGTGAAGCCTTTCCAAGGTATTGTAAAACTAAGATTTCTACAAAACAAAAATCATGCTAATAAAGTCAGTTTAATCACAAATGTAATAATAGTTACTGACTTAAAATACCATACATCACAACTTTATCTACTGTTTGCTAGCATAAAAGGGCATAATCATTGTTACTGAACTCTATCAGCAATGAATCTAATTTTTTAACTTTTTAAGTTCTGCCGACTCAGTTCATTTTTTAAAAACTTACATGATACACACAGAGGCAACATAAAAAATGGTTATAAGCATCAGTCTCCACAAGAAAAAGAAAATATGAACTATATTTCTTATTGCACTGAGTAGAATAAAGTAGCTATTACTTCCCCAAAGTTTACCACTTACCTAGCTTAAATGTCATGAAACAGTTTTTGCATGTCTTTAAACTTTTTGTTTTTATCATACATCATGAATTCTTTTGAGTCTTGTTTCACTCAGCATTTTTACGATTCACACATAATTGCATGTGGCAATAGTGTTTTCATATTTATTTTATATACTATTTCATTTTAAGAATATACTACTATTGGTGACAATTCATAATGAGCGAGGAAGATGGCGGATTAGGTGGACACTGTGTCTACAAACTCCCAGACCACAGCAGGGTTGTAGATAGAAAGGGGAACAGTCAACCTTGGGGAACAGTCAACCTTGGGAAGCACTGGAGGACTGACTGAGCAGAACCCCAAAAGCTGACAATATAAAGGAGGAAGCTCAATTGAGACCGGCAGGGAAATGGGGTATCCTCAAAACTACTGATAGTAGGGAGCTCTGGGAGGTAAACCTCCAGTGAGGGGGTTCCCAGAGAGGAGTGACAGGTGCTCAGCTGATGCTGGGCTCCCCCGACCCCAGCCCAGGAGCCCAGTGCAGGAGAGAGGAAAACTCGTTACATCTGGCAATTAAAATCACCTGGAATTCTGTCTATCTGTGGGAGTGGATGGAGGTTGACTAGAAGTCCAGGTGCTTTCCTGTGGGGTGCGCGCACGGGCTTGGCCACTTGCCACACTCACCTGTTGTTCAGCGGGGGCACAGCATCACTGGAGGCAACAGAGTCACACTGGGAAGGATTGAGCTGTGGGTTTTTGGAGTGAAGGGAGGAGGATTCCATTGTTTGAGCACGGAGCGCATCATATATGTGGCACACAAGATGGCGCCATTTCCTTCTGTATTTTAAACCCTCCCCCAAAAGACCAACTCTGAGACCTCACTTGTCTAACAAAATCCACGCATGCTCACTACACACCTGAAAAAGACCCATGCCCACCACAGCTTAAACTACATCCCCCAGGATGCTCTACGCTGCCAAGTGCCCAGCCCCACCCTACCAGCTGCACTGAAGCCAAGTGGCCCACCGTGGGGGAAAAAAAGTTGCAGTGCTCTTAAAAAAAAAAATGGTTCCCCTCCAAATTCCCCTGAAGTGTTGCCCAGGCTGGATGATCAGTACTGCCCTACTAGTGGGAGAAGACTTTCTATAGGTCTTTTGCAAGGAGCAGTTATATGATATACAGAGAAGGGGGAGGGAAGAAAACAAAATAAAATTAATTTTTTTGTTCTTCCTTTTTAAGTCAGTTTTTTTCTTTTATTCACTTACTGCCTCTGCTTTTACCACAGGGCTTATAGAAACCTTTTTTTTTTTTAATGTTACCTTTTTGTCTATTTTTTTCTTTTTTAATTTTTCTTTTTCAATTTTATTCCTTTTTTCTTTTCACTTTTAAAACTCTCTCTCATGATATACTTGATTTTTATTTCATGTCCTTAATTTTACTTTTTAAATTTTCTTATTCTTAAGTTTTTTCTTTATTTTTATTTAAGTTCCATTTTTTTATTCTTACTTTTCATTTTTATTATTTTCTGAATTTATTGTTATTATTAAGACTTCTTTCTCTTATTTTCTTTAAAGGTTGCATATGTACCTGGAAGAGTTGTCATACCCACATAGAGGAACTTTGGGAAGCCAGGCAATTGGTCCCACCATACTAAAGTGGGAGGACTTTCTATAGGTCTATTGCAGGAGTGGCTATTGGAGATTGCCTGGAAAACTTCCAGTACTGCTCTGTCACCGCACCCCCAGCCCCAGGGCAGCTAACAGTGTGGTACAAGTGGCAGACCCCAAGGCTCTCAGAAAATTTTGTTTCCTTTTTGTATAGTTGTGTGTATATTTCTTGTCTTTTTCTTTTCTAAATGTGAAGACAGGCCCCCTAGAGACTTGCCCTGTAAACACAGAGGCACTTCAAGTGGATGAGTGATCAGTCTCACCTAACTAACAGGGGGAAAAATTTCTCATGAACTTCAGCTAAAGTGGCTATCTGTGGTGGTCCAGGAAGCATTCAGTATTACTCTACCACTATCCTTGTCCAGTTACCAGTGTGCTGTGAGGGGAATACCACTCAACTACAACTGAAGAACACACACAACACACTCAAGGGAAAATCCTAGATTACACAAACAGGAGATCAAAGAGACTGCACCATTGGACCACACAGGACATATATGACATAAGGCCAATAAGCAAACACTAAGAGTCATAAAAGGTATACCTACTACATAGAAGCAAACACAGAGAAGAAACCAGCATAAGAAAACAGAATAGCATGTCCTAAATAGAAGAACAACAACAAAAAAAAACCCCACCAAAAATAGACTTAAATGAAATAGAGATGATTAATCTACCAGAGTAAGAGTTTAGAAAACAGATTATTAGAATGCTTAAAGAACTTACTGAAAACTTCAACAAAGAGTTAACCATAAAGAAAGACATCAAAACCACAAATAAATGGCCAATCAGAAATGAAGAATACAATAATTGAAATGAAAATCACACTAGAAGAAATCAACAACAGGTTGGATGAAGCAGAAAATCAAATTAGCAATATGCAAGACAAGGTAGCAGAAAATACCCAAATGGAAGAGCAAAGAGGAAAAATAAAAGAATTTTAAAAATTAGGATAGCCTGAAAGACCTCTGGGACAACATCAAGAGTAACAACACTTGAATCATAGGGGTATCTGAAAGAGATAGGGAAAAAGGGTTTGAGACTTGTTTAAAAAATACTGACTGAAAACTTCCTTAACCTGACAAAAGAAATAGACACACAAAATCAAGAAGAACAGAGAGTCCTAATCAAGATTAACCCAATCAGGCCCACACCAAGACAAAGGCTGAAAATGGCAAAGGCTGAAGACATGGATAGAATCCTAAAAGCAGCAAGAGAAAGAAGACAACAAGAGAGCTCCCATAAGGCTATCAGCAGATTTCTCAATAGAAACTATGCAGGTCAGAAAGAGAATGGTGGTAAGTACTCAAAGTAATAAAAAAACAAGGGCCTACAACCAAGACTACTCTGCCCAATAAGGGTATCATTTAAAATTGAAGGAGAGATTAAAAAAACTTCCCAGATAATAAAAAGCTAAAGGAATACACTACCATTAGGCCAGTGTTACAAGAAATGGTAAAGAAACTTCTTTTAGCAGAAGAAAGGAGAAAAAAAAAAGAAGAAAAACATAAATAATAACATGGCATTGACTGTGCACTTATCAATAATCACTTTAAATGTAAATGGACCAAATGCTCCAATAAAAAGATATAGGGTAGCTGAATGGATAAAAAAGCAATAGGAGGGCAAGATGACGACTGGAGAGGAGGTCCCTAAAGCTTCTCCCAGAAAACACAATTGAATGGCCACCCAGGAGCCAAGAAAGAGGACCCTGAGTGACAAAAATGGCAGCTGAGAAATCCATGCATCGCAAGGAAACATCTGAAGGTTGGAGAGAAGGGGGCGAGTGGGAGAGAGGGGAGGGAGCAAAGATGGATCACAACAGGACCCGATCGTGGCTGACTGGGAGCAGTGCAGTGCATGGGAGGGCAGAGGCCAAGAGGCGACAAGAGGAAAAGCCCTAGCAACAGTGAGAGTCATTGGGGAGCTGGGCTGGGGAGCTGGAATTTGGAGCTTGGGAGCCAGCCTCTGGAACTTTTGAGTGGTAGCAGGGCTGAGCGAGGACTCAGAACTGCAGAGATGACACCTTGGCTCTAGACTCCCTTGGGTCTAGAGCACATACATGCGCAGCTCCTGCAGGGGGCTGTGGCTTCTGTTCCCGGCCTGCTGCTGAGGTGGGCCAGCTGCTGCGCGGGACTGCAATTCCCATTCCTGGCCTGCTGCAGAGGTGGGCTGGCTGCCACGGAGGCGCATATGGCTCCTGCACAGGGCTGCGGTTCCCATTCCCACCCACTGTGGAGTTGAGCCAGCTGCCTTCCTACCGCGAGGTCAGACCCATAGCTCTGGACCTGTCTGCATGCCTGCTCGCGCGCCCCTGGGTCCTAAAAGCAGTGTGAGCCCGCAGACTCTGCCTCAACCTTTGGCCATGGAAGCAGGTCTGGGAAAAAAGGCGGATTTGATAGCATTCACCCCAGCCATCAGGAGAAGCCTTGGCCCACATCACCCAGCCCCAGTGTGCCTTTTGTGGGCCTCTTCCCTCTCCTACAGCCTCCCCAACCAACTAACTAACTACAGGAAGCAGAGGGACCATGATAGATGCGCACCACCTCCAAACGTAGCAGGAGACCAGAAATAAGAAATAAACAACCCCTCTCTCTCCCAAAACTTGCCCCGCCCCCCGTGCGACCTCGGGTCTGCCCTACAGCAAGACACCACAAAAGTACCAATATGGGCTTCTGGGCACTATACTGAACATAATGCCCTCATGTCAAAGAGGAAGAACCCAGTAGACAGGATGAATTCCTTAAAAACTAAAACACCTCAGAAAGATCAGGAAATTTATCAAGACAGCTTTTTAGACCTAGAAGTTTCTGAACTAAGTGACAGAGAATTTAAAGTAGCCATTCTAAAGGCTCTGAGAGAAATGAAAACGTAAGAGCACCATGGCTGAGATAAACAACATAAAAAAGGAGATGAATGACATAAAAAAGGAACTCCATGAACAAAAGGAACAATTTAACAAAGAAATTCAAAACATAAGGAGATTGAGATGGAAATGTGAGAGATAAATAATACAATAAAAGAAGTGAGAAACAAAATAACTGCCATAGGAAACAGGGTCAACCAGATGGAGGAAAGAATTAGTGATATCAAAGATCAGAACATGGAAACAGCTCAGAAAGAGGAAGAGAGGGAATATAGAACCAAAAGGATTGAAAGAACTCTGCAAGAACTATCTGACTCCATGAGACAAAACAACATCAGGATAATGGGAATAGAAGAAGGGGTAGAGAATTCTACACAGAGCATACTCAAACAAATAGTAGATGAGAACTTTCCAAACCTATGGAAAGATCTGGAACCCCAAGTCCAAGAAGAAAAAAGGTCCCTAGACACCTGGACCCTAACAGATCTTCTTCAAGACACATGGTACTAAAGATGTCCAAAACTAAAGACAAAGAGACAATTCTCGAGGCAGCCAGGGAAGAAAGAATGATAACATTTAGAGGAAAGCCCATCAGATTGGCATCATATTTCTTAGCAGAAACTCTACAAGCCTGGAGGGAGTGGAATCCAATATTAAGAAATTTAAAAGAGAGGAACTTACAGCCAAGAATAAATTATCTAGCAAAATTGTCTTTCAGATATGATGGTGGAATAAAGACCTTCTCAGACACAGAAGCTGAGGGAATTTGCCAGCACAAGGACAGCACTCCAAGAAATACTGAAGGAGGCTCTTCAACCTGAAACAAAACATCAGGAAAAATGGAACAAAGTTGAGGCAACAAGAAAGAAACAAAAATAAAACAAAAACAAACAAGTCATGGCCACAGGAAATCCTCAAATATCGATCATCACTCTAAATGTTAATGGACTGAACTCACCAATAAAAAGACACAGAGTAGCAGACTGGATTAAAAAACAGAACCCATCCATATGCTGTCTCCAAGAGACACACCTCGGCCATAAAGATAAACAGACTCAGAGTGAAAGGATGGGAAACAATACTTTAAGCAAATGGTAACCAGAGAAAAGCAGGAGTTGCCATACTGATATCTAATGAAATAAACTAGATGTTAAAAAAGATAGTAGAAGACAAGGATGGACATTACATAATGATAAAAGGCACAGAACAACAACAAGAAGACTTGACACTAATTAATATATATGCTCCCAACAGGATGCACCAAAATATACAAAGAAACTACTAACAGATTTGAAAGGAGAACCTGATGAATACACAATCATTGTGGGAGACTTAAACACCCCACTAACAACCATGGACAGATATCCAAACAGAAAGTAAATAAGGAAACATCAGCTCTAAATGACACATTACAGCAATTGGATATAACTGACATTTACAGGACACTTCATCCAGCAAAAAGAGACTATACCTTCTTTTCTAGTGCACATGGAACATTCTCAAGGATAGAGCACATGCTGGGACACAAAAGTAGCCTAAGCAAATTCAAGAAGATTGAAATCATACCAAGTGTATTCTCAGACCACAAAGCTTTGAAATTGGAGATCAACTGTAAAAGGAAAGCAGAAAAAAATACATATACATGGAGATTAAACAACAGCTTATTAAAAAAGGACTGGATAAAAGAAAAAATAAAAGATGAGATTAAAAAATATATAAAAACTAATGACAATGAAAATACAGTGTATCAGAATTATTGGGACACAGAGAAAGCGGTAATAAGAGGGAAATTTATATCACTACAGGCCTATCTTAAGAAACAAGAAAAATCGCAAGTAAACATCTTAACATCCCATCTTAAAAAACTGGAAAAAGAAAAGCAGACAAAACCCAAAGTTAGCAGACAGAAAGAAATAATAAAAATTAAAGCAGAGCTAAACCAATTAGAGGACAGAAGAACAATAGAAAAAATTAATATTATGAAGAGCTGGTTCTTTGAGAAAGTCAACAAAATTGACAAACCCCTGGCTAGACTAATCAAAGGACGAAAGGAAAGGACACAAATATCCAAAATTAGAAATGAAAGGGGAGAAAGTATCACTGATACCACAGAAATGCAAAGGATTATAAGAAAATATTATGAAGGACTTTATGCCATGAAATTTAACAATCTAGAAGAAATGGACAAGTTTCTAGAAACTTATATCCTACCTAGACTGAACCAAGAAGAACTGGATAATCTAAATAGACCAATCAATAGCAAAGAGATTGAAATGTCTATCCATAATCTCCCCAAAGGGAAAAGCCCTGGACCAGATGGTTTCACCACGAGTTTTGCCAAGCATTCAAAAAAGAATGCCTATCTTCCTCAGACTCTTCCAAAAAAGTGAAGAGGAAGCAATACTTCCTAACTCATTCTATGAGGCCAAAATTACCTTAATACCAAAGCCTGGCAAAGACAATACAAAGAAAGAAAATTATAGACCAATATTTCTGATGAACACAGATGCAAAAAATCCTAAACAAAATATTAGCAAACAGAATACAACAATGCATCAAAAAGATCATACATCAAGATCAAGTGGGATTCATCCCAGGAGCACAAGGATGGTTCAACATACGAAAATCAATCAATGTGATACACCACATGAACAAAATAAAAGATAAAGACCATATGGTCATTTCAATTGATGCAGAAAAAGCTTTGACAAGATACAACATCCATTTATGGTCAAAACACTAAATAAAATAGGTATGGAAGGAAAGTATATCAACATAATAAGGGCCATATATGACAAGCCCTCAGCTAACATCATACTGAATGGGGAAAAGCTGAAGACTATTCCCCTAAAATCAGGAACAAGACAGGGATGCCCCTTGTCACCACTGCTATTTAATATACTACTGGAAATTCTAGCCACAGCAATCAGGCAAGAGAACGGAATAAAAGGTATCCAAATTGGGAAAGAAGAGGTCAAATTGTCACTATTTGTGGATGACATGATCCTTTATATAAAAAATTCCAAAGATTCCACCACGAAACTATTAGAAACAATAAATGAATATAGTAAAGTCACAAGATACAAAATCAATGTACAAAAATCAACAGCATTCCTATATACAAACAACAAATCCACAGAAAAAGAAATGAGGGAGTCAATTTCCTTTGCTATCACAACAAAAAGAATGAAATACCTGGAAATTAACTTAACAAAGAATGTGATAGACTTATACATGGAAGACTATAAGACAATTTTGAAAGAAATTGGAACAGACTTTAAGAGGTGGAAAAATATCCCCTGTTCATGGATAGGAAGACTTAACATTGTTAAAATGGCCATTCTGCCCATAGCAATCTACAAATTTAATGCAATACCCATCAAAATCCTACAGTCACACTTTCGTGAAATAGATAAAAGTAGTAAATTTATATGGAACCATAAAAGACCTCAAATTGACAAAGCAATACTACATAAAAAGAATAAATCTGGTGGCATTACATTCCCTGACTTCAATTTATATTACAAAGCATCAATAGTCAAAACAGTTTGGTACTGGCAGAAGAACAGAAATATAAACCAATGGAATAGAACTGAAAACCCAGAAATAAACCCACAAATTTATGGACAAATAATTTTTGATAAAGGAGCAAAAACTTTACAATAGGGAAAAGACAGCCTCTTTAGTAGGTGGTGCTGGGAAAACTGGAAAAACATATGCAATAGAATGAACCTGAGCTGTGAACTCTCTCCATATATAAAAATTAACTCAAAATAGATTAAAGACCTTCATATCAGACCTGCAACAATAAACCATATAGAAGAAAACATTGGTACTAAACTTGTAGACCTAGGACTCAAGGAAGACTTCATGAACTTGACCTCAAAGACAAGGGAAGTAAAAGCAAAAATAAATGAATGGGATTATATCAAACAAAAAAGCTTCTGCACAGCAAAAGAAACCATCAACAAGGCAAAGAGACAGCCAACTGAATGGGATAAAATATTTGCAAATAACATATAAGATAAGGGTCTAATATCTAAAACACATGAAGAACTAATAAGACTTAACAACAAAAAACAAACAACCCAATTAAAAAGTGGGCAGAAGGGAGTTCCCTGGTGGTGTAGTGGCTTAAGTTTTCCGTGCTGGCACTGTCAACGCTGTGGCCTGGGTTCAATTCCCAGCTAGGGAACTACCCACATACAAAAAAAAAAAAAAAAAAAAAAAAAGTGGGCAGAAGAACTAAACGGTCACTTCTCCCACGAAGAAATGGAAATGGCCAGCAGACATATGAAAAAATGCCCATCCTCATTAGCTATCAGGGAAATGCAAATCAAAACCACAATGAGATATCACCTCACACCTGTTTAGAGTGGGTATTATCAACAAGACAAGGAATAACAAGTGCTGGAGAGGATGTGGAGAAAAAGGGACTCTGGTACACTGCTTGTGGGAATGCAAAATGGTACAACCACTGTGGAAGACAGTGTTGAGGTTCCTCAGAAAATTGGGAATGGAGTTACCATTTGACCCAGCAATCTCCCTTCTGGGGATCTACCCAAAAGACTTGAAAACCTTTGTCCACAAAGACTTATGTACCCGAATGTTCATCGCAGCGCTGTTCACAGTGGCCAAAACATGGAAACAACCAAAGTGCCCTGCAACAGATGACTGGATAAAGAAGCTGTGGTACATATACACAATGGAATACTACTCAACTATAAGAAAAGATGAAATATTGCCATTTGCAACAAAATGGATGGACCTGGAGATCATCATGCTAAGTGAAATAAGCCAGACAGAAAAAACAAGGAACTGTATGACTTCACTCATATGCGGAATATAAAACTGAAAGCAACAAAGAAAAAAGAAATCAACAAATAAATAACCCATGGACACAATCAATAGATTAATGTTTAATTGGGGATGAGTGGGTTAGGAAGGGGAGAGAGGGGAGGAGGTGGGAGAGGAGGGAGGGGAAGCTTAATATAAGGTGATGGAAAGAGAAGTCACATTAGATTGTGAACTTATTATACATCAAGTTGACAATGCACTGTAGAATTGTATGCCTGAAACCTATGTAATCCTTGCTAACAGATGTCACCCCAATAAGTCTAACAATAAAAGTGAATTAAAAAAAAAAAAGAAAGCAAGACTCAGACATATATTGTCTATAAGAGACTCACCTCAGAAGCAAAGATACATATTAACTGAAAGTAAAGGAATAAAAAAGGATATTTCATGCAAATAAAAATGAAAAATATAGCTGGGGTAGCAATAGTTATATCAAACAAATAGACTTTAAAACAAAGACTATAACAGGAGACAATGAAGGACATTACATAATTATAAAGGGATCAGTCCAATTAGAGAACATCACTCTTGTAAACATTTATGCACCCAACATAGGAGCACTTAAATACATGAAGCAAATGTTGACTCATATAAAGGCAGACATCAACAGTAGCACAGTCATAGTAGGGTACTTTGGCACCCAACTAACACCAATAAAGAGATCTTCCAGACAAAATCAACACAGATACAGAGGCCTTAAATGACATGCTCGAGCAGATTAATTTAATTGGTATTTTTCGAGCATTTCATCCTAAAGCAGCAGAATATACAGTTTTTCAAATGCACATGGAAACTTTTCCAACAAAGATCACATATTAGGACACAAAACAAGCCTGAATAAATTTAAGAAAACTGAAATCATATCAAGTACCCTCTCTGACCACAACAGTATAAAACTAGAAATCATTTATAAGAATTTAAAAATGCACAAACACATGGAGGGTAAACAACATGCTACTGAACAATGAATGGGTCAACAATGAGATTAAGGAAGAAGGCAAAAGGTAACTTGAGACAAATGAAAAAAAAAAAAAAAACAACAAAACACAACTACCCAAAAAGCTATTACAACAGAGCAAAAGCAGTTCTGAGAGGGAAATTTATAGCAATGCAGGCCTACCTAAAGAAACAAGAAAAATCTCAAATAAACAGTTTAAACTTACACGTAAGGATACTGAAGAAATAACAACAAACAAAGCCTCAAATCAGCACAAAGAAGGAAACAATAAAAATTACAGTGGAAATGAATGAAATACAGACTAATAAGATGATACAAAAGATCTATAAAACCAAAAGTTGGTTTTTTGAAAAAATAAACAAAATTGACAAACATTTAACTAGATTCCTCAGGAAAAAAAGAGAAAAGCCAGATAAATACAATCAGAAATAAAGGAGGAGAAGTGACAACAGACACAACAGAAATATAAGAAATTGTAAGAAAATACTATAAACAACTATATGCCAACAACATTGGCAATTTGGAAGAAATGGATAGATTCTTAGACACATACTAACTTCCAAGTTTAAATCAAGAAGAAACAGAAAATCTGTATAGGCCAATTACTAACAATGAAATTGAGTCAGTAATAAACATGCTCCCAACAAAGAAAAGTCCTGGACCAGATGGCTTCACAGATGAATTTTACCAAACATTCAAAGAAGAATTAACACCTGTACTTCCCAAACTATTTCAAAAACTCCTGGAAGAGGGCAGGCTCCCAAACTCACTTTATGAGGCCACCGTTACCCTCATTCCAAAACCAGATAAAGACACTACAAAAAAAGAAACTATAGGCCAATATCACTAATTTACATAGATGAAAAAATTCTCAACAAAATATTACCAAATTGAATACAGCAATACATCAAAAAAATCATACACCACAATCAGGTGGCATTCATTCCTGAGATGCAAGTTTGGTTTAATATATGTAAATCAATTAATATGATACAACACATAAACAAAATGAAAAATAAAAATTATATGGTCATTTCAATACATGCACAAAAAGCATTTGACAAAATTCATGATAAAAACACTCAAAAAGTTGGGAATAGAAGGAACATATTTCAATTTCATAAAGGCTATATATGATAAACCTGCAGCTAATCATATTCAATGGGGAAAAGCTGAAAGCATTCCCCTCAAGATTAGGAACAAGACAAGGATGCCCACTGTCACCACTCTTATGCAACATAGTACTGGAAGTCCTAGCCATAGCGATCAGAGAATACAAACAAATAAAAGGCATCCAAATAGAAAAAGAAGAAATAAAACTATCATTATTTGCAGATGACATAATCCTGTATATAGAGAATCCCAAAGATTCTACCCCAAAATTATTGAAACTCATAAATGAATTTAGTAAAGGAGCAGGATACAAAATCAAAGACATTTACAAAAGTGATGTCTATATAAAAATCAATTGTATTCTCATACATCAATAAAAAGCTAACAGAAGGAGAAATTAAGAAAACAATCCCATTTACGATTGCGTAAAAAAAAAAACAACAAACCTAGTAATAAAGTCAACCGAGGAAGTAAAAGACCTGTACCCAGAAAATTATAAGACACTGAAGAGAGAAGTCAAAGAAGACACAAAAAATGGAAACACATACCATGCTCACTGATAGGAAGAATTAATATAGTTAAAATGTCCATACTACCCAAAGCAATCTACAGATTCAATGCAATTCCCAACAAAATACCAATGGCATTCTTCACAGAAATAGAACGTATAATTCTAAAATTTATATAGAACCATAAAAGACCTAGAATAGCCACAGCAACCCTGAGAAAGAACAGATGGTGGAATCATGCTACCAGACATCAAACTATATTGCAAGGCCACAGTTATCAAAACAGCATGGTATTGGTATTAAAAACAGACTCACAGATCAATGAAACAGAATAGAGAGCCCAGAAATAAATCCATGTCTATATGGCCAACTAATCTAAGATAAAGGAAGCAAGAACTTGTGTTGGGGTAAAGACAGTCTTTTCAACAAATGGTGCTGGGAAAACTGGAAAGATACATGCAAAAAAAAAAAAAAAAAAAGAAATTGAACCACCTTCTTACATCATATAAAAAAATAAACTCAAAATGGATTAAAGACCTAAATATAAGACCTGAAACCATAAAACTCCTAGAGGAAAATATAGGAACTAACCTCTCAGACATTTCTTTTAGCAATACTTTCAGTGATATATCTCCTTAGGCAAGGGAAACAAAGGAGAAAATAAACAAATGGGACTGCATCAGACTAAAATGTTTTTTTAAGCAAAAGAAACCATCAACAAACAAAAAGATATTCCACAGAATGGGAGAAAATATTCACCAATGAGGCAACTGACAAAGGGTTAATATTTAAAATCTATAAGACACTCATACAACTCAACACCAGAGAAACAAACAACCCAATTAAAATATAGGCAGAGGACCTGGATAGATATTTCTCCAAAGAGGACATACAGATGGTCAATAGACACATGAAAAGATGCTCAACATCACTAATCATCAGAGAAATGCAAATTAAAACCACAATGAGATAACACCTCACTCCTGTCAGAATGACTCTTATCAATAAATCAACCAACAACAAATGTTGGTGAGGATGTGGAGAAAAGGGAACACTTTCACACTGCTGGTGGGACTGCAAATTCATCCAACCACTATGGAAACCAGTATGGAGATTCCTCAAAAATTAAAAATGGAACTACCCTATGATCCAGCAATTCCACTTCTGGGTATTTATCCAAAGAAATCCAAAACACTAATTAAAAAAAAATGCACCCCTATGTTTATTGCAGCATTATTCATAATAGCCAAGATATGGAAACAACCTAAATGTCAATCAATAAATGATTAGATAAAGAAGTTTTGGTGCATTTACACAATGAAGTATTACTCAGCCATGAGGAAGAATAAAATCTTACCTTTTGCAACAACGTGGATAGAACTAGAATATATCCTGCTAAGTGAAATTAGTCAGACTGAGAAAGACAAATATCATGTGATCTCACTTATATGTGGAATGTGAAGAGAATAAATGAACAATCAAAATAGGGAAAAAATCAACAACAAACAAAAACCCCCAAAAAACTCAATTAAAAAATGGGTAGGTCATCATGCTAAGGGAAATAAGCCACATAGAAAAAAACCAAGAACCACGTGATTCCACTCATATGTGGAACATAAAATTGAAAATGGCAAAGAAATAAAACTCATGGACACAGTCAATAATTTAGTAGTTATGTAAGGGTAAGGGTGGGGTGTGGGGGAGAAGGGATAGGGACACGAATCATGGAAAGGGAACTAACTGGATGACAAACACATAATGCAATGCATGGGGAATGTATTGTAGAATTGTGCACCTGGAACCTATGTAATCTTTACTAATCAATGTCACCCCAATAAATTTAACAATAAAAAAAGGAAAGAGTAATAATAAAAAAATTATGGAAAATAATGCAAAAGAAGAAGAAAAATAATGAAATAAAGATTGGAGAGCTTTTTCACTAGTATCTCATTCCTAACTGTGCAGGAGGAACAGCAGAGGGAGCTGCAGAGTATAGCACTGACTTCTCCTCAGTGAGTCATGGATAGCCTTTCCTACTTCAGACTGAGAAAAATAAGAAAATGCAAAACAAAAACAGAAACAGAAACAAGCAAAGAAAAAACCAAACCAAACCAAACCAAATCAAACACTAGGAAATGGCTGTTTGCTCTGTCACCCTGGGTGCCCTACTGGGTATGCGGAGCACAGCTCTAGGTGATCTGAACAAAATTCCAGGGTCTTTCTATGGCTGGTTGGTTTGTTTGTTTTGGAGGGGGAATCTTTTTTTTTTTAAGAGTTCTGCAACTTTTTTTCCCCTGCGGTGGGCCACTTGGCTTCAGTGCAGCTGGTAAGGTGGGGCTGGGCACTTGGCAGCGTAGAGCATCCTGGGGGATGTAGTTTAAGCTGTGGTGGGCATGGGTCTTTTTCAGGTGTGTAGTGAGCATGCGTGGATTTTGTTAGACAAGTGAGGTCTCAGAGTTGGTCTTTTGGGGGAGGGTTTAAAATACAGAAGGAAATGGCGCCATCTTGTGTGCCACATATATGATGCGCTCCGTGCTCAAACAATGGAATCCTCCTCCCTTCACTCCAAAAACCCACAGCTCAATCCTTCCCAGTGTGACTCTGTTGCCTCCAGTGATGCTGTGCCCCCGCTGAACAACAGGTGAGTGTGGCAAGTGGCCAAGCCCGTGCGCGCACCCCACAGGAAAGCACCTGGACTTCTAGTCAACCTCCATCCACTCCCACAGATAGACAGAATTCCAGGTGATTTTAATTGCCAGATGTAACGAGTTTTCCTCTCTCCTGCACTGGGCTCCTGGGCTGGGGTCGGGGGAGCCCAGCATCAGCTGAGCACCTGTCACTCCTCTCTGGGAACCCCCTCACTGGAGGTTTACCTCCCAGAGCTCCCTACTATCAGTAGTTTTGAGGATACCCCATTTCCCTGCCGGTCTCAATTGAGCTTCCTCCTTTATATTGTCAGCTTTTGGGGTTCTGCTCAGTCAGTCCTCCAGTGCTTCCCAAGGTTGACTGTTCCCCAAGGTTGACTGTTCCCCTTTCTATCTACAACCCTGCTGTGGTCTGGGAGTTTGTAGACACAGTGTCCACCTAATCCGCCATCTTCCTCGCTCATTATGAATTGCCACCAATAGTGGTATATTCTTAAAATGAAATAGTATATAAAATAAATATGAAAACACTATTGCCACATGCAATTATGTGTGAATCGTAAAAATGCTGAGTGAAACAAGACTCAAAAGAATTCATGATGTATGATAAAAACCTATAAAGTTTAAAGACATGCAAAAACTGTTTCATGACATTTAAGCTAGGTAAGTGGTAAACTTTGGGGAAGTAATAGCTACTTTATTCTACTCAGTGCAATAAGAAATATAGTTCATATTTTCTTTTTCTTGTGGAGACTGATGCTTATAACCATTTTTTATGTTGCCTCTGTGTGTATCATGTAAGTTTTTAAAAAATGAACTGAGTCGGCAGAACTTAAAAAGTTAAAAAATTAGATTCATTGCTGATAGAGTTCAGTAACAATGATTATGCCCTTTTATGCTAGCAAACAGTAGATAAAGTTGTGATGTATGGTATTTTAAGTCAGTAACTATTATTACATTTGTGATTAAACTGACTTTATTAGCATGATTTTTGTTTTGTAGAAATCTTAGTTTTACAATACCTTGGAAAGGCTTCACAAAGAAATCACATCATTTGTTGCATTTCTATGGTTTCTTTTTTGTGAGTTCTCTGATGGACAATGAGGTTTTTCTTGTAACTGAAGGACTTACCACACTCATTACAAATATAGGGTCTCTCCCCTGTGTAAGTTCTCTGGTGTGCATTGAGAGTTGTCTTCTGGAGGAAGCACTTCCCACATTCATTACATTTGTATGGTTTCTCTCCTGTGTGAGTTCTTTGATGATGAGTGAGATATGACTTTCTGCTAAAGGCTTTCCCACACTGAGGACAGTCATAGCATTTCTAACCTGTATGTATTTTCTGATGTACAGTGAGGGTTGCTTTCTGGTGAAAGGACTTCCCACATTCATTAGAAATATAAGGTTTTTACCCGTGTAAATTCTCTGATGTAGATTCGTCTTCTGACTGAAAGATTTTCCACATCCATTATGGTTTCTCTCCTGTGTGAGTTCTGTGATGATCAATGAGATATGACTTCATTCTAAAGGCCTTCCCACATTCATAAGATTTTTCCTTTGTATGTGTTCTCTGATGTGCTGAGGGTTGCCTTCTGGCAGAATGATTTCCCACATTCATTACAAATACAGGGTTTCTCCTCATTATGAGTTTTCTCATGAAGAGCAAGGGTTGTCTTCTGGGAGAAGGATTTCCCACATTTATTACAAATACAGGGCTTTTCTTCTATATGAGTTCTCTGATGTACAGTAAGATTTGTCTTCTGGTGATAGGCCTTCCCACATTCCATACAAATATTGGGTTTCTCTCCTATATGAATTATCTGACACAGAGAGAGTGTTGTCTTCTGGTGGAAAGACTTTCCACAGTCGCGACACTCATATGGTGTCTCTCCTGTATGTGTTCTCTGATGATGAATGAGGTGTGACTTCAATCTGAAGGCATTCCCACATTGTGGACATTAATATGATTTCTCCCCACGTGTGTTCTCTGGTGATCAGTAAGGGCGGTCTTTAGCTGGAAGGACTTAACACATTCATTACAAACAAAGGGTTTCTCTCATGTGTGAGTTCTCTCATGATCAATGAGATATGACTTCCTTCTAAGTGAATTTCCACGTTGATGACATTGATAGGGTTTTTTTCCCCTGTGTGAATTCCCTCATGCAAAATCAATGCTGACTTCTTACAGAATGACTTCTCATATTCAGGGCATTGTATTTTTTTTTTTCAATATTGGTTGCTCTTCTTCTTTAATTATATTCAGGTGGGTGTTCCTTTCTGTAAGCTCTATGATGTGGAATTAAGCCTCCATTTTAAAGGAATAATTTCTCACAGTCTTTATATCCAGGTGGCTGTGCTGGAGCTTCCATCTTATGATACTGCATAAGCACTTCATTATGGCTGACAGCCCTGCCATGTTAATTATGGGTTTTGACCCCACAGTGAACTGTCTCTGGTTTACAACTGAGGAGTGATTTTTTCATATTCATTATACTCACTAAGTCTCTTTCTTGCGGGACTTACTGATAATTAATTCAGAAATTAAAAAAATTTTTCCATGATTTTCATATTCAGGAAGTGAATGTTTTTAATTTATAGGACTTCTGCTTAAAGTAAATGTCTTTCATATGCATTACTGTTCTCAGTCATTTTGTGTGTGTGTGTGGGGGGGTTAATGACTAGAACTGACTTAGATAGAATACATACCTTGCTGTTCCTTGAACTTCACTAAAAAGTCTTTGACTTTCCAGTTTTCTTCTAATCAGGTATGACTTGTAAATGGTGTCCATGGATCCTTTCCTCATTCCAACTTGAGGATCATATCAGGCTTGGTCATGTGATACCCCACAGAAACAAGGTGGCAATAGTTTTCCAACATCATATCTATGTGTAGTCTTCCTAGCAGGATCCAGATGCTGCCATTCCGTCCAAGTGAAGTCCACTGTCACATCTTTGAATTGTATGTGTCCCTGAGCCATGGTTTTGAGATTTGCAAGAGATGACCAGTCTTCCTTTTGGAGAAGGAATGGTTCACTAAAGGATAATGGTACCAGTCATGTTAACCTCTTCCTGTCCCTTACTTCTTGTCCCTTTACCAGCTCCCGATCCATTCTAACTGGAGACTACCCACCTCTGACCACTAGCCAGCTATCTGCACCTGCTTACTCCTATGCAGGCTGTACCATGTACAGAATTTTTATAAGAGTTCATTGGAGCCAAACTGATGACATGTTGGAAAACAAGATCTCAAATGTTCTGGCAAATGACAGTTTTGCAGTTGTTTTTACACATTTGGAATTAAGGAGGAAACATAAGGAAGATTACATAAAGGTGGAAGAAAGCAAGGTGGGAAAGCTCTGTGATTGGATTACAGGATAGTTAACAAGATTGTGTGCTCTCTTGAGAGTCCTCATGCTTCCGAGGGACTTGGAAAAGAAAATTACTTTTGGCATTTCAAAGATGCATAAGAACAATGGGCAGGGCTTGCTTAAAGCAAAGATAAATCTTTTGTAGACCGTGGTGTGATGACCCAACATGACCTACCCAGTTAGGAACTTATGATCAGATCAACCTGACTCTGAGTATATTTGACATATGTTTATTGGCTATCTTCATATAAGGTTGGTGGGTGTGATAATTAACACAGACTTCTTAGAGGGTAGTTTGAAGAATCGAAGTTTAAGTAAGTACTCATACAGGTCGCCTCATGTGAGGCAAAGGAAGTATGTGAGAAGTTAGGATAAAATTGCAAAAATAGGACAAATGTGTATTAAAACTTAGAGGTTTGTTTGCTGGATTTGAACTGAGGATGAGTAAAGGGAGAAAAATCAGATAAATGGCAGACCTAATGCCTTAAACATCTTACCAAGGGTTATTAACAGTGAATACAGGGGGACAAAAACATTTGGTGAAGAGATCAAGAATTCTTTATATGTTTATTTAAAATCTTAATCACACGTTACAAGTACATCTTTAAAATAATTTCACCAGCCCTGTCTCTTAGCTCTGTCTGCTCCTGGCACCACTGCTTTGTGTACTTTAGCTTTCAGCTCAGAAGGTGATTTTCTAAGCAGGACAAAGAGTCTTGAGATAGGAAAAGCTGCCATTCAAGAGCTAATCTCCTAGTGCCCCATAACAGTCAAAGAAGAAAACAGTCTTCGGTTCCATCCTTTGGGTTCCTAGTCAGGTGTTCCACATGACAAAGGCAATCTCTGGATGCCTATAGGACAGAGGGGCTGTGGCTATGAGATTAAGGACCTTCTTTTTAAACTAAAAATAATTTAAAATTCACATAAAGTTACAAAAAAATAGCATGGAGATTTTCTGGGAACACTTTGCCCAGTTTTCCCCAGTGATAACAGCTTGCATAAACATAGTACATTATTAAAGTCAGGAAATTGACATTGATACAATACTATTAAAGGCAGACTTTATTAAAATTTAAGGAGTTTTTGCCTGTGATTATTGCATGTGTGTGCATGTGCATGCGTGTGTATGTATAACAGCATGACATTTTGTGACATGTGTAGAGTAATCTAACCACCACCACAGTCAGGATAAAGAAGTGCTCCATAAACACAAAGAAACTCTACCTTTATAGTCAGAATCTCACCATAACCCTAAATCTCAGCAACCACTGGTTTGACCTCCATCACTATAACTTTGTTTTTTCCTTTTTTTTTTTTTTTTTTTTTTGTGGGTAGCTCCCTGGCTGGGAATCAAGCCCAGGCCACAGTGTTGACAGTGCCAGCACCAAAACCTTAAGCCACACTACACCACCATGGAACTCCCTTTTTTTAATTTTTTTTTTTTTTTGTATGTGGGTGGTTCCCTGGCAGGGAATCTGTTTTTTCAAAAAGAGTGGAATTGTACAGTAAATAATCTCTTGAGATTGATGCTTTACATTCAGCATAATACCCTTGAGATTCATTTCAGTTCTTTGAAGTATCAAGAGTTTGTTCCTTTCATGACTGAGTGGTATTCCATTTTATGAGTGTACCAGTGTTTATTCATTTGCCTACTGAAGGACAATAAGGTTGTTTACAGTGTGGGGCTATTGCCAAGGAAGTGCCTATAAACGTTTGCGCGTAGGTGTTTGTGTGGACGTGGTTTCGTTTCTTGGGAACGAATATCTAGGTCTGTGATTACTAGGTCATAGTAAGTGTACATTTAACTGTACAAGAAACTGTCAAACCATTTACCAGAGTGGCTTTACCATTTTACACTCCTGCTTTCAATGAATGAGAGATCCAGTTTCTCCACATCCATGTTAGCACTGGGTATTATCATTATGGTTTATTTTAGCCATTCTGATAGATGTCCAGTGTTATCTCATCGTGGCTTTAATTTGAATTTCCCTAATGGTTACAGATGTTGAATATATTTTCATGTGCTTGTTTTACACATGTACATCCTCATTTAGTGACATGTACATATTTTTTACCTAGTTTTGAATGGAATTATTCATTTTCTTCCTGTGGGAAAGTTTCTCATATATTCTCAATACAAATCCTTTGTCAGTACATGAATTGCAAATATTTTCTCCCATTCTATGGCTTGGCCTTTTGCTCTCTTAAGTGAGGATGGTCATTTGTAGAACAAAACTTTTTAATTTTATAGTCTAATTTATCTTTTTTTTAAAATTGAATTGGGTTTTTTGTCACATCTAAGAACTCTTCACCTAACCCTGGGTCATAAAAAATTTTTTCTTATGGTTCCTTCTTAAATTTTATACTTTATATTTAGACCTATGTTCCATTTTGGGTACACTTTTGTTTACAATATGATGGTTAAATTGAGTTTTGTTTTTTGTTTGTTTTATTTTATTTGCCTGTGGAAGTCCAACTGTTTCAATACCATTATTGAATAGAAATGGGAAATTCTTCCTCTTTTGAATTGCTTTTGCACATTTGTCAACACAAGTTGGGTGTACCTATGCAGGTTTACTTCTTGAATCTGTTCGATGGTTCTATATGGCTGTCCTTCCTCCAATATCACACTCTATTGATTACTGGAGCTTTATAGTAGGTCATAAAATCAGGTAGTGTGATTCCTCCAACCTTATTCTTATTAGGAAAATTTTAAAACTTGTTTTAGCTAAATTTTTAGTTAGTTCCTTTGCCATGTATCTATCTATCTATCTATATCTATCTATCTATCTATCTATCTATGTATATATCAACATACATATATATTAGATATAGATATATAGATTAGATATATATATATAGATAGATATATACATGTAGGTATATATGAGGGCTGTCTGGAAAAAATCCAGCCATTGTCAATATAACAAAAATGGTTACATAGCTGGATACTTCCTAGATAGCCTTCATACTCATATATTATCTATATAACACATATTACCTACAAAAATACCATCTTTTAATGGACGTGCTTATTTATAGCTCCAAAAAAATCTTCTGGTATTTTAGAAGACATGGTATTTAAACTGATAGATCACTTAGGATAACATCTTTCTCATGTGTCTCTTTTAATTCATGAACATGAATGTGTCTGTAACTTTGTTAAGGTTCTCTTTTATTCCTTTCATGAATATTTTGTAATTTTCTTTTTCTTTTTTTTTTTTCTTTTTTTTTTTTTTGGTATGTGGGTAGCTCCCTAGCTGGGAATTGAACCCAGGCCACAGCGCTGACAGTGCCAACGCCGAAGCCTTAAGCCACTACACCATCAGGGAACTCCTCCTTTTTCTTCTTAAAGAAGTCCCTCTAGCAGTTCTAGCAATACTGGTTCGCTGGTTTGTTTTTTTAATCTGGGAAGCGCTTTACCTTCAATTTTGAATATTAGCCTTGCTGAGTTGAATAACCTTGGTGGTAGATTATGTTGAGTATTTTGCTTTTCATTATGTTGAATGTATTCTACAAATTCTTTCTGGCCTGCAAATTTTCTGTTGAGAAATCAGCTGACAGTTTTATGGGAGCTCCATTATAAGTTCCTAGTTGTCTTTCTCCTGCTGCTTTTAGGATTCTCTCTCTGTCTTTAACCTTTAACATTTATATTATAATGTGTCTTGGTGTGGGCTTGTTTGGGTTTATTTGTTTGGGGCTCTCTGTGATTCCTGGGCTTGTCTGTTTATTTTCTTCACCCAGTTAGAGAAGTTTTCAGTCATTATTTCTTGAAATACGTTCTCAATTCCTTGCTCTCTCCCTTTTCCTTCTGGTACCCCTATGATGTAAATGTTATCCTTGATTTTGTCTCAGGGGTCTCCTAAACTATCCTCATTTTCTTGGATTCCTTTTGCTTTTTGCTGTTATGATTGGGCATTTTCTGCTACCTTGTCTTCCAAATCACTGTTTTGATCCTCTGCTTCATCAAGTCTGATGATGCTTCCTTCTATTCCATTTTTCATCCCAGTTGTTGTATTTTTTATTTTTGCTTAGTTCATTTTATGTTTCTATGTCCTCCTTTATGCTTGCTATCTTTCTGTTGGAGTTTTCACTAAGTTCCTTGAGCTTATAACCTTGTAACCATTGTTTGAACCCTATGTCTATTAGAGTTATTTGCTTCCATCTCATTTAGTTTTTTGTCTGGACTTTTTTGCTGTTCTTTTATTTGGGTCATATTTCTTTGTTTCCTATTTTAGATGCCTTTCTCTGTTTGTTTGTTTCTATGTATTAGGTCGATCTGCTATGTCTCCCAGCATTGCTGGGTAGCTTTATGTAGTAGGTGCTTTGTGGGGACCTGACACAGGCTCTCTCTGGTCACTTGCACTGCGTACTCCTGCAGATTCTGGTTTGGTGCCAGTGGTGTGCCTGGAGCTACTCAGCAAAAGTCTCAAAGCACACCAATTCCAGTTGCCACCTGCCTGGGTCCTACAGACTCTGATAGTGTTTGAAGAAAGATTGCAATGCAGGTGAGGCTGGCTGCTCACTGGAGAAAGTGCCTGTGGCATTGAGAGAGTTGGGTTGGTCATGGTCCCAGTGAATCAGTAAGGTGGAGTGCATAGAGCTCACCAGACCAATCAGATTCAGATTTGGCCATGTGGGGAGAAGGCACCATACAGGAAAGATGGCGCCTGCCAGCTGTCTGTATGAAAGGATTACTCCACTCAGGAAAAGTGGAGTTATCCATCTCTTGCCCCAGAGACACACACCTTAGTCTGCCCCCCCCTCCCCGTCTGCCTCCCATGACCCCTGCCATCCTTCTGCCAGACCCTACATGGCCTACCCATGACTGACTTAAGTCTGTGTGTGGGCCCTTTAAGAGGGTGTATGGTTTTCCCACAGCCTTCTTTCTCATGTGGACAGTCACAATCCCCACTGTTTTTCACAGCCAGATGTTGTGAGGCTCCTCTTCCCAGCACCAGTACTTTGGGCTGGGAAGCCTGGGTGGGTCTGGGGTCCCTGGCTCCTCTGGGGAACACTTCCACCGTTGAGATCTTTCTCCTGATTCAGCTTCCACACTGAGGTTTGGGGCTAGCTTGTTTCTTGTCTCCACTGCTCCTACCAGTCTCGACATGGCTCCTTCTTGTATTTTTAGTTATAAAATTTCTGTTCAGCTGGACTTCAGATGGTTCTCCAGGTTGATTGTTCTAAAATTCAGTTGTAATTTTAATGTGTTCATGGAACAAAGCAGGCACAGAGCTTATTTACTCTGCCATCTTGTGATTATCTCTGGTTGGTCTTTTCTTATTGATGTGCTCATTATTCTAGTGGTTCCATGTGGAAACTAACCATACTGATGCTTATAATTAGTGTGATGAGGGAAGAGAAAGATATAATTTAATGAAGCCTTTTTGTTCATAAATTAATGTGAAAATTTTATTTGGAAGTGAGAAATGAATTTTGGTAACACACTTTCTGGTCAAATTAAGGAGTAGTAGTGATGCTGATTTTTTGGTTTGTTGATAAATTTGTGAATGATGGGAAGCTGTGTATAATGATTTGAAACTATCTGAGCATGTTTGAGAATTTGAATAGGTTTGTGGAATGATAAAATTTGAGATTCTGTGTTGTAAGGTTGAGTTTAAACCCACAGTATGGGTATAGATAGTTTCAGTAGATGTTAGGGGTGGTTACTAAACTTGGTAAGGTTAATGTAAATAGTAAAAGTAACATAGAAGAGGCAGAGAGATTTATTACTTTTATTTCAGATTTCACTGATTTTTTTTGGTTCCTAAGATCAGTGTGTTACTTTTATCCTTTAAAAGTTTATAAAAGCCATAAATTTATATACAGAGGCATGGATCACCAGGAGTTCTTGTACACTTTCTTGGTAAACAGCTTTAATTTTCTATTGTTATAGGTACAATCTAATATTTTTATTAATGTTAATTGTAGTATGTAGGCCCCAAAACTATTTTGGGATTGAGTGATAAAAGTAGAGAGAGTAGTAAATGCAAGGTTATGAGGGCATTTTTAAAATGTAAATAATTGTTTAACATTATTAATATGTATATTTGTCTCATTGTGCTAGAATTAATATAAAAAGGGAGTATATGGCAGTAATAACAATTAATTCCTATTAAGACTAATAGTAATGTTAGATCATGAGAATGTAGTTTTCAAGTTAAGTTGATTGTTTGGGGTAAAGCTAAGTTGGTAAGGCTTGCTAATAGTCATCATGCTGCTATTAGTGGAAGGAATGTTTGTAATCCTTGAGGAAGAATTACAGTTTGGCTGTGAATTCATTCGGAGTTTGAAGTTACCAATAGAATAGTATTGATTATGTCAGGTTGTGAATGATTATTAGGATTGTAGCTTCTATATAACTTCATGGTGTTTGAATAAGAATGGCTACAATTACCAGTACTCTGAGGCTGACGGAGGAGTATGCAATGAGTGATTTTAGGTCTGTAGACCACTGCTTGACTCCAATTTATACTACAAAGTGATAGTAATCAAAATAGTTTGGTATTGGGAGAAAAACAGACACAGAATCCAATGGAATAGAATAGAAAACCCACATATAAACCCACATATGTGAGGGCAGTCCAACAAGTATCCAAATAAACAACAACAAAAAAAGTATCCAGCCATGTAATATGAAAAATAGAGGCATTTATGGCTGTTTTTTTTTTTTAAACAGTCCTCATATATGTACAGGTAATTTTTGGCAAAGGAGCAAAAAACATACAAAGGAGATATAATTTAATGAGGCCTTTTTGTTCATAAATTAATGTGAAAAATTTTATTTGGAAGTGAGAAATGAATTTTGGTAACACACTTTCTGGTCAAATTAAGAAGTAGTAGTGATGCTGATTTTTTGGCTTGTTGATAAATTTGGCTTGTTGATAAAGGAGAAAATAAAGCCTCTTCAATAAATGGTGCTGGGAAAATTGAAAGGCCATATGCAAAAGAGTGAATCTGGATTGTGACCTGTCACCGTATACCAAAATTAATTCAAAACAGATCAGAGGCCTCCACATAAGATCTGCAAGAATAAATTATATAAAAGAAAACACTAGTACTAAACTTATGGACCATGGTTTGGGGGGGAGAGACTTATGAATTTGGCCTCAAAAGCAAGGGAAGTAAAGACAGAAATAAATGAATTGGACTATATGAAACTAAAAAGCTTCTACACAGCAAAAGAAATCATCAATAAAATAAAAAGGCAACAAACTGCATGGGAGTAGATACCTGTAAACAACACCTCTAATAAGGGGCTAATACAAAAAAGTATAAAGAACTTGTACAACTCCACAACAACCAAAAAACAAACAATCCAATTGGAAAATGGACAGAGGACCTGAACAGACACTTTTCCCAAGAAGACACAAAAATCACCAACAGATATATTAAAAAACGCTTAACTTCTCTAGCTGTCAGGGGAATGCAAATCAAAACCACAATGAAATACCACCTCATTGGCCGTTATCAATAAGACAAATAATAACAAGTATCGGAGAGGCTGTGGAGAAAAGGAAAGCCCTCGTACACTGCTGATGGAAATGTGCATTGGTACAGCTACTATAGTTAAGAGTATGGAGGTTCCTAAAAAAATTAAGAACACAGTTACCATATGACCCAGCAATCCCTCTTCTGGGTATGTACCCCCAAAATCTGAAAACTTTTGTCTGCAAACATATATGTACCCTGATGTTTATTGCAGCATTGTTTGAGGTGAACAAGACATGGAGAAAACCAAAGTGCCCTTTGATAGATGATTAGATAAAGAAGATGTGGTACATATACACATGGAAGATTACTCAGCCATAAGAAAAGATGAAATACTGCCATCTGCAACATGATGGACCTTGAGATCATCATGCTAAGTGAAATAAATCAGAGATAAAAAATCAAGAACCATGTGTCTTCTTCACTCATATGCGGGATATAAAACTGAAAGTAACAAACAAACAAAAACCCATGGACACAGACATTAATTTAGTGGTTACTAGAGGGTAATAAGGAACAAGGTTGGTAGAGGAGGGAGGGGAATTCCAATATATGGTGATGGAAGGAGAACTGGGTGGTGAGTGTGAGCACACAGTGCAACGCATGATGATGTGTTACAGAGTCGTACATCTAAATCCTATATAATTTTGCTAACCAATGTCACCCCAATAAATTTAACATTTCAAAAAGCAGGCAGAACTACCGTATGATGTCACCAGTCAGAAGAGTAGCTACCATTGTGTGGCCAGATACCGAAAGGGGCTATAAGGGGCTTCTAGGGTGTTGGTGATACTCTCTTTCTACATCTGGATATGTGGGTGTGATAAATCTACTGCACACTAAGCATCTGTGCACTTTTCTCTATGTATGTTAAGTTAAAATGGGAAAATTATATTGTGGCTTACAACCAGGCTTGCCTGAGAGAGGCCAGTGGAAGTGTCCTGTGGCACAAAGTATTAGCTAAACTGACAACATATAATTCACCAATTTAGACACATGCTCACAATATTGCAATAGACAACAATAAAATTTACTTATGTTCAAAAGACTGAAATAGCAAAGTCAATTACTTCCACACTTTCCTCTGTCAAGGTCTAACATTGTTTTCATACCTACAAAAATCTTGTGATGGTAGCTACCTTGGCCATGTCCTGCACAGGGCTCTGCGGATCACTGCAGAAAGGTAGAGACCTCCGTCGTGGGGATCAGCATTACCAGAACACCCCCACAAATAAACATAGCAGAGACACTGGCAGCATAAAACAGAGGTCCTGACCTGATCTGGGGGTCAGACGAGGGTTTTATGAGAAGGTAGTGAATAGGGTCATGGAAGGTAAGGGGAGCTGATGATCAAAGCAAATGGGACAGCAACAGAGCATCTGGAAAAAGGGATGAGAACTTCAAACTTTTCAACCTCATGTCTTAGCTGAACCGTGTCTATCAGGTCAATGCCTGGCACCCATGTAGCTCTCTCAAGTTGAGGTTATTTCCCCCCTCATTTCTCAAGTACCTCATGGTAGGAAAAGCAATCTGGGTATCTTGGTCCCCTGAGGCCCCTTGAATGGCTTCTTACTCCATTTGGAATAAAGTCCAGACTTCTTCACCATCATCTGGTGTTGGTCTGCCTCTCCAACTTCATCTTCTCTGCCGCATCCTTCCTAGCACAATATTACTCAACTATAGTATCCTCCTGTCTGTCCCTCAGATATTAAAAGGTTTTTATCTCTTGGCTTTGCATTTGCTGTTCCATTTTCCTAGAATATTCTTCTTTATCCTTCAATAAAAATGACACTTCCTCAAAGATGTCTTATTTGACTTGCGAATTGAATGCACTTCCTCTGCATTGGTGACATTCATAATGCCGGTACATATCACAATCAGAAACAATTTGTTTTCTTGTTTACTTTTTTATTTCCTGCTTTCCTCCCTAGAGTGCAGGCACTTTGGAGGGAAGGGATGAGTTCCATTTTTATAAATCTTGATCTCCCACTCATCATAACAAGGCTTGGCAGAGTGGTCACTGGAATAATTAAGTGAAGAAATGAAGAGGGACAGGATTTTTGAAAACACTAACACCTGCAAAATCCTCTGCTATTTTGATGTTCATACCCTTTGAATAGATTACCCTCTTTTCATCATCATTTGCTTCACAAGGAGACTCCAGGGATCGATTAAAAAATGTATATGGAATGTTTGACGCCCACCTTAATCTTTCAAATACACGTTTCTAAAGGTGCTTCTAGCATTGATCACTTTAAAAGTTTCCTTGAATTTTCTTCTTGTTTGAGACACAAATGGCCCTTTGATCATTTTGTCCTTGGGCTAACTACAGTGTTCCCAGAACCAGAGTTTTTTGGGTCTTTCAAGAACTCTCCAAACCAGGCTGATTGGGGTGGGAGGATGGGGCATGAGGATGAAGTGGGGAGTCAGGAAGATGAGCCATGGTCAGAGTCTCAGCTCTATTTCAGAGAAGTTGGGCTCACATTGGGGGTGGGGGGGTGTTGCAGTGCTTATGAACAGGAACTAGAGTCCACTCATCCACCAAGTTAGCCCATCTGATTAATAAGACCTGTCATTGAGAAGGACATTGTGGGGAAGAATAAATAAATAAGAAAACATGTCTCCTGAAAGATGGAGAAAATGGAGAACAGAGGGACATGGAAAGGCAAGCTGAGAGGCAAGGGACAGTCATAATTTTTAGAAATGCAACTGGTATGTTATGTTCCCTGGACTTTTAACTGTCCCAACTCCAAACTCCTTAACAAGTGTTATGAGGGTATCTATACTTAGATTCTTTCAAGGTCTTCGTTAGTCTGCTGCTGTCTCCTTTGGGAAAGGCTGGGTAGCACTAAACTGTGAGGGACTTGACAGTGCATCTCCCCCAAGCATTCCCACTCCACCTCATCTTCGAGCCTCGGGTCTCACTAGGCGCTCTCCGTGAAGAGCTCCTCCTTTGCCGTCCTATTTCAGTTGTATATTCATTCTCCCAGAATCTTGTTTGTTTACTATTTTTTCTTGAGGGAAAA
>PVJL010011645.1:0-23879 GCA_004026885.1 Lyroderma lyra
TTACAAGCATGAAGGAGTTCTAATAGTCATTCATAAGTAGGGTTAAACTATATTAATCATGTTTTACTTTATAGTCACCTCTAAGAGTCTTCTATTCTTTCTCTAACTCTGCTGTTTTAAAATTAAATATTAAAATTTAGTTTGAATTCCAAATTACTTACAAATGGGCTTCAGTGTAAAAATCCCACAAAACTAAAAAAGATAAGACTGAGAAGAAAATCAGTTATTTCACATTCCAAGCTATGCAGCCTATCAGGGACAACAACTCTACAACATGTTCTCCCCACAGCAACTCCTCTCCACAAGGAATGCATTAGGGTTTCTATGACAAGTAGACTAATGAGCTCCCAATAAAATGGTATCTGATTTCAGATACCATGGAGTCCCTGTGCTCATCTGACTGGTTGTCAGCCTGGGGTCTCTTTGCTGTTCACATTAGTTTTTTTACGGGGTTCTGTTCCCAGTGAAATTTGAAATGTCCTGGAGTCTGTTCTGGTTATACTTCAGGTGCCCTTGACTCCCTCTTCTTGTCTCATTTGTGCCTGGGGTGTGTGCCTGTGTTGTCTGTTCTAGTCATCTTTGGAGGTCTGCATTCAGAGCTCTTTTCTGCTCAGGCAGCCGTTCTGCTAGGGCTATCTGTGATTATCAGGTTGTGGTCTGCTGTGCTCTCTGTGATGGTCAGGTGAGGGTTCTGCCATGGGTCTCTATGCTGGTCATTTGAGGGTTCTGTCAGAGCTCTCTATGCTGTTTATGATAGGGATGTGTTGGAGATATGTGTAGGCCGTGGTCAGTTTTGGGGTGTTCTTGCTAGTCTGTTAGGGTAATTTCTGGGTTCCCTATGCTGGACAGGTTAATGGACAGCTAGGTACTATGCTTCTCAAGTTATGTATCTCTTATATGTCTCTTTCCATGTCAGGTTCCAGCTGTGCAGGTGTCCCTGTTCTTGTCATTTTTACTTTCTGCCTGAGGTCTCTGTGTTGTTCAACTTTGAGTTCTGTGGGTTGTTTTTGTCATGGGCAGGGTGGGCTCAGTCAAAGGTCTGTGTGGAGGGTTGGGTGGGTTTATGCTGGTGATCTGTGCTCCCAGTCACATTTGGAATCCTCTTGGGGTCTCTCCTGGTCATGTTTAGCATCTGCTGGTCTGTCTCTACTCTTCTCTTCTGTTCTTGGGTTCTCTGTTTTGGTCACTTTATGAGTATGCATTGTGGACTTTTCGGGTACATTGAGGATCTCATGGGACTTCCTGTGATGGTCACTCTGAGGTCATCTATATGTTGGACATTCGATGGTTCTGTCAAGGTTCAGGTCTCTTGTTCAGGTTCAGGTCTGCCAGGAATCTCTATTGTTGTTATTAGAAGATTCTGTCAGGGTTCTTTGTGCTTCTTAGGATGGAGATGTGCTGGAAATATTTTTGCCTACTCAGGTTGTAGGTCTTCTTGTGGTATCCGTGCTTGTTAGTTTATTTTCTGGTCAGGTTAATGGTCTGATAGGTACTGTGCTTGTCAGGTTCCAGGTCTGCAGGCTTCCATATACTTGTCATGTTGAGTTTCTGCCTGTGTTCTCTTCTCTTTTCTGGTCACGTTTGGCATCATTCTGGTGTCCCTTTGTTAGGCAGGTTGTAGTTCTGCTTGGAGAGTCTGTGCTGGTCACCTTGAAGTCTTCTGGAAGTTTCTGTGCTGATTAGTTAAGGGTCCCGCTGAAGTTCTCTCTTCTGGTCAGGTTGAGAGTCTGCTGGGGATCTTATGTGCTGGTCAGTTTGAGGGTCTTCCTGGGGTCTCTGTGGTCATGAGGTTGGGAGTCTACCTGGGTTCTCTTTGCCAGTCAGTTTTGAGGTCTGCCTAAGCTTTCTGTGATATTCAGTTGGAGGTCTGCTCCCAGATTTTGTACCTAATAATGTTGGTACATGTACCTAAAGCATGTGTGCTTTTGAGGTTAAATATTGCCTCGTGTCTCTGTGCTGAATACTTTTGAGTTCTGCAAGGGGGCTCTGTGCTTGTCATGTTGGGGATCTGTCTTGGTCTCTCTGATAGTCAGGTTGGGTGTCTACATGAATTCTCTGTGACTGATCATGTTGAGAGTCTGCCTTGAGCCTCTCTGCTGACCTAGTAATGAATCTCCCAGCAGTTAATGTGCTGGTCATTTCAAGGGTAATCTGGGTGTCTTTCTGCCCAGTAATGTAAATGTCTGCCTGAATTCTCTGTGCTGGTCAGATCAGAGGTATGTCAGGGGTGTCTGTGTAAGTCAGTATTGGTGTTTCCCTGGGGTATCTGTGCTGGTAAGTTTGGGAGTCTCCTGATGTCCCTGTTCTTGTCATTGGACTCTCTAACTGGAGTCTCTGGGTTAATCAGATTTGTGGTCTGCTGGAGGTCTTTGTGCAGGTCAGGTTAGGGTCTTCCAGGGATCCCTGTGATGGTCAGGTTAAGGTGCATACTGGAATTTATGTGCCCAGTCATGTTATGGGTATTCCAGACATCTCTGTGCTGCTCAGGTTAGAGGTCTTCCTCACTTCTCTGCTGCACAGGTTGGAAAACGGGTGGGAGTCTCTGTATTGGTCTGGTTGAGGGTATTGGATTTTTTCTGGTGTTGTTGGAGAAATAAGAGTGTCCTTTACATCTCAGGTTGGGGGTCAGCAGGTTCTTCTGTACTTTTAATAATCCATGTCTGCTGGAGTCTGTGTGATCATAACATTGAGTGTCTGCCCTTATCTCTGTGATGATCAGGTTACAGGGAGGCTAGGGGTCTCTGCCATCAGTCAGCTGGAAATTGGCCAAGAGTCTCTGTGTTAGGTTGGTGGTCTTTGTGCTGGTCAGATTGTGTGTCTGTCTGGTACTCTAGTTTTGGTCAGGTTAGGGATCTTCTTAGCAAGTCTACACTCAGTGAGTTTTGGAAGCTGCCTGTGGTCTCTATCCTGGTGATATTTTGTGTCTGCTTGGGTCTCTGTGCTGGTAACAGAGACATCTGCTTGGAATATCTGTTTTGGTCAGTTTGTTCATCTGCTGGGAATTTGTGTGCTGTTCACGTTGGTAATTTTCCAGCTATTACTTTGCTGGTTCTCTTAGGGTTCTGCAAGGGTTTCTCTTCTGGTCATGTTGTGTTTCTCTCTGGGGTCTCTGGATTCATAAGATTTAGAGCCTGCTGGGAGTTTTCGCGGTGGTTAGAATTCGGATCAGCCTTGATTGATTGCCTGCTCAGTTTTCAATTCTTCCTGGGGTTTCTGTGATGGTAAATTTAAGAATTGTTTCAGGGTCATTTTACTCAGTCTGGTTGGGTGTTTACCTGAGTCTCTGTTTTGATGCGGTTGAAGATTGCCTGAGGTCCTTGTGCTGGTTAGGTTGGAGGACGGCTTAAACCTACTTGCTGCTCAGGTGGGGAAACTTCTGAGGACTTTTTTGGTCAGGTTAATGTTCTACTGGTAATATCTTGCTGGTCATGTTACAGGTCTACTTGGGGTCTCCATGATGGACAGGTTAAAGTTGTGCCAGGAGTAACTGTGCTGGTCAGAACTGATGTTTTTCTGGTGAGTCTGTGCTGGTCATGTTGGGTGTTTGCTGTGGTCTCTGTTCTTGCCACAGGGCTTTCTGCCTGGGGCCTCTGTGTTAGTCAGGTTTGAGGTCTGTTGTGTGGCTCTGTGCTAGTCGAATTCAGGATCTGCAAAGAGTCCATGTGATGGTCAGGTTTGAGTTCATACTGGCATTTTTGAGTCCAGTCATATGAAGGGAGTATGAGGAACCTCTATGTTGCTCAGGTTGGATGTCTCTCTGGGGTCTCAGCTGTACATGTTGAAGGTCTGCTGGGAGTTACTGTGCTTGTCATATTAGGGGCCGAGTTGGTTGTCTTCTGATGTTGTTGGGAACATGGTAGGATACTGTGCTGGTCAGGTTGAAGATCAGCAGGGGACTCTTTGCTTCTCAAGTTGCAATTCTACTTGAGTCTCAGCAATCAAAAAGTTGAGTGTCTATCTTCTTTTAGGGTAGTTCCCTGACTGGGAATCGAATGAGTGTCTATCTTGATCTCTGTGCTGGTTGTATTAAAGGGCCTATGTGTCTAAGTTTTCAGTCAGGTAGGGATAGGCCAGTGGCCTCTGTTGTAGTCATGTTGGAGGTCATCTCGGGGTCTCAGTGCTACTCCCATTGGGTGTCTTCTTGAAGACTTTACGCAAGTCATGTTAGGGGTCTTGTGGGGCTGAATGTACTCAATGAGATTTGGGGGTGACTTTGGTCTCTGTCTTGGTCATGTTTAAGTTCCTCTTGGGTCTCTGTGCTGATCACGAGGACAGCTGCCTGGGGACTCTATTTTGTAAAGGTGCAACTCTTCTGGGGTTCTTTGTGCTGTTTGAGTCAAGGGTCTGTCATTTGTTACTTTACTTGTCCAGATGGGGTTCTGCTGGAGTTTCTGTGTTGGTCATGATGTGTTTCTGCCTATGGTCTCTGTGCTGGTCAGATTGCAGTTCTGCCAGGAATTTGTATGCTGGCCAGGGTGGGAGTCAGCCTGGTGTCTCTGCCTGGTCAGGTTTTTGGGCTTCCAGTGGTGTCTGTGCTGGTCATTCTGGGTGTTTTCCTCGGGTCCCTGTGCAAGTCTTGTTTGGGTTCTGATGGGTGTAATTGTGTCAGTAATGTTGGCCATCTTTCTGGGGTCTTTATGATATGTCAATTTGCATCTTTCTGTGGTCTCTCTGCTTCAGAGGGATGGGGTTTGCATGGGTTCTTTGTGCCCCATAAGCATGGGGATCTTCCTGGGTTCTCTGTGCAGGTGAATTCATACGTCTGCTGGTGTCCCAGTTATTGTCACACTTACTGTCTGTTTTGGGTCTCTCTGCTGCCTGTGTTGAAGGTGTGCTTGGGGACTCTGTGCTGGTAAGGTTGGAGTCTGTTTCAATCTCTCTGCGGGTGAGGATGCTGAGTCCTTTCCCAGGCACAGATGATTTCAAGAACTGCTCCAGAATCTAGCTTGCCATTCCACAACCCGTGTGACATGCCTATCTGATGTTGATAGGACTATAGCTCCTTAACCATTAGGTAGACCTGTAGCTCTGGTACAGTTGTTCCAAGTGGACACTCCTCAGGGTTTGGATGTGTTTTGACATTGGCTGGCTATTGTCCCTGCAACTAGGTTTCCTGCAGTCCTAAAAGCAGGGTCTGGTCTGGCTATGATTCCTGAGTTGGAGCTATAGTGGGGACAGGAACAATGATAACCCATGCACAGTCTTTCCAGGTACATTTAAAACCCAGGACCCCTGACCAGTTTTCTCAGAGAAGCCATTTCCTTTGGTGGAGCCCCAGATGGCAACCTGACTCCCATCATTTTCCCTGGCCCATTATTAGTCTCCTGATCTCCTTTATTTGTGTGTGGCATCTAGCTATCCCTGAAGGCTCACATGCATCTCCAACAGTGTCTTCTAACACAGACATTCTGTATTCCTATAATTCAGGTATTCCAGTTGAGTCATGAGAAGATAATCTTGGTGCACCAGGTCTAGCCTTAAGACATGACCTGCTAGCAAACCTGGAAGTCTACCCTGGGGAGTGGCCTGACCGATGTCTGGGATGGTGACTTATCCTGGCTATCTCTGGGCCCTGGTTTTAAAGACACCTCCATAGTGAATCTCACTGAGGATCTGTGCTGGCACTTGGTGGCATGATATGTACGTTTTTTTATGAAAAGCAAAATGGAGTGCGTGTTCTCATTGAGTAGGTCATCATTGGTGTCTTGTCTACAGCTCTGCAGTGATAGTGGCCAGGGACCACAGTGCATGCATCAGAGCTCTTCTGTCCACATGACCTTGAGCTCCCAGATCTGACACAAGCTGTGTCACCACAGACATTAACTCAGGGATGTGACATATTCCTGGGTGGCTTGGAATTAACCCTTGGCCAAGTCCCTCTGTTCACATACAAGCCAGACACCCTAATTTGGGGTGTGAACATTACTAGGTCCCTAGGCTACTGGGTTCTACTCAACCAACTTTTGTTCAGGGCATGACCATTTTTTGTGAATATTTCCACCACCAACATAACTTCCACTACCACCATCACTACCCCAAAAACACGGAGCGGGGAGACATAATGCTGTGAAGGTGGGATGAGAGGCCTGACCTGTCGAGGTCTTACTGCATTTGTCCTTATTGTGTATCTTTGACTTCTTTCAGAATATGTACAGAAATATCTGGAGTGTGAATTCTACAATACCTAAAGTAATAGAAAGGTTTCCAACTACAGGCTTACCTGAGGGCACTGCCATGTGACCTAGGGACATGACAATAGAACATATTAATACAATGAATGTTATTAAGCAGAAGCTTCTTCAGAATTTGGCTGCCTCTTTACCAGGGCTCCAAGTTTTGTTGGACTCTTTGATCAAAAATTGAGGTCACTGTTTGGGATCTCATACCTGGTCTTCCTTCTAAAACCTCTTTATGGCATCTCTGGGTTAGTGACTGCTCACCTTTCACCTCATGCAAAGATCTTACAGAGCTGCATTCACACAATGTACCCCACACACCAGAAAGGTCTTTGTGCTTCTGAAGGCCCTCATTTTCAAAGACAGAACTGAATTCATTCCTTTGACCTACATCTTACCAGTGATGGGACCCCAGACAACCTTGTCCTACTAGTGCCTTCTTAGACTCCAATTAACACAGTGTTGTTTCTTTTAGCATGTACTTCAGAGACTGTAGTTAGACCTTAATGTACCTGTTGTTCCTGGAAGCCAAGGCTGGTGTCAGAGGGGCTAAAAAACATATGGAACAATGAGGCGATTATGGGAATGCTGAGCAGAACACTGAACAGAGTCCCAATACATTGGGGCTAGTCTGACATCTAGTGACTCCCACATATACACCTGCTTGTGTCCCAGATGGTGAAAATAAACTGAAAATTTTGGGGTCTTCATTTATTTGTAGTCTCTGGTCAAAGACCTTCATCACGTCCTTTGTGCTGGGCAACCTCTCAGTGGCTGCCAGTTTGCCTACCTCCACATCAAACATCCTTTTGCTAGCCCCTTTGCTTGAAACTGGATGGACTTATTGCCTTGGTTTTTTTTTATTGGGGTGACATCTGTTAGCAAGGATTACATAGGTTTCAGGCATACAATTCTACAATGCATTGTCAAGTTGATGTATGATCAGTTCACCACTTAATGTGACTTCTCTTTCCATCACCTTATATTTAGCTTCCCCCCTCCTCACCCATCCCCTCCCCTTTCTCCCCTCCCTAACCAACTCATCCCCAAATAAACATTAAACTATTGATTGTTCCGTGGGTTATTTGTTTCTTCATTTCTTTTTTCTTTGCTTTCAGTTATATATTCCACATATGAGTGAAGTCATACAGTTCTTTGTTTTTTCTCTCTGGCTTATTTCACTTAGCCTGATGATCTCCAGGTCCATCCATTTTGTCGCAAATGGCAATATTTCATCTTTTCTTATAGCTGAGTAATATTCCATTGTGTATATGTACCACAGCTTCTTTATACAGTCATCTGTCGCAGGGCACTTTGGTTGTTTCCATGTTTTGGCCATTGTGAACAGCGCTGCAATGAACATTGGGTTACATAAGTCTTTGCGGACAAAGGTTTTCAAGTTCTTTGGGTAGATCCCCATAAGGGGGATTGCTGGGTCAAATGGTAGCTCCATGAACCTGTCCTCAAAGGCAAGGAAAGTAAAAGCAAAAATATATGAATGGGACTATATCAAACTAAAAAGCTTCTGCACAGCAAAAGAAACCATCAACAAGGCAAAGAGGCAGCCAACTGAATGGGAGAAAATATTTGCAAATAACGCAGCCGATAAGGGTCTAATATCTAAAATATATAAAGAGCTAATAAGACTTAACAACAAAAAAACAAACAACCCAATTGAAAAGTGGCCAGAAGAACTAAACAGACACTTCTCCCACGATGAAATACAAATGGCCAGCAGACATATGAAAAAATGCTCATCCTCATTAGCTATCAGGGAAATGCAAAGCAAAACCACAATGAGATACCACCTCACACCTGTGAGAATGGCTGTTATCAATAAGACAAGGAATAACAAGTGCTGGAGAGGGTGTGGAGAGAAAAGAACTCTCACACACTGCTGGTGGGAGTGCAAACTGGTACAACCACTGTGGAAGGCAGTGTGGAGGCTCCTCAGAAAATTGGGGTTGCCTTGGTTTTAAAGTAACTTTTAGAAAAGGCGATATGATATGTGTCATAGCTAACACACAGAGATAGAAGGTTATGACACGGTTGGCTCCCTCTATATCTTTGTGTCTTCCTTTGTCTCAGTTTTACTCTGTAATTTTCTCTGTTTCTTGGACCCTGTTCCTCGCTCTGTGTATGATTCTTTCTGTTGGCCTCACTGTTTCTTCTAATGTGTATCGCTTTCTGTATCTTTCAAACCCTATCTTCTCTTAAGGCAGAATCTCCTATTATAATCTTACTTATTAGGCTCCAATGTAATTAAGTAACAAACTAAGAAATGCATGAAAAAACAATAACAGAATATTGCCGCTCCCAGAGAGAAGAACTTTGGGATTCTATTTGAATTGAATCCCCCCAGTCCATGCATGAGGTAGGAGACAGAGCTCTCCTAGTGCATGCCTCAGTTGACAATGAAACCCAGTGTCCCAGGAAAGTTTGAGGAAGAGGCTTACAGTTTTGCAAAGCCTGCCACCTGATCACAAGGACTGTGATTGGTCGACATTTGTTGCTGTAAGTGCTAGGTGAGAGGACTGGGGAGACACTGCGGACAACTAGCACATGTATGAACATGGGTATGGCCCTTTTGTCCTTAACTACCAGCTCTGGTCTAACACCTTGAGCCTTTCCAAACCTCTTGGCCAAATTTATTTCTACCTCAATATTTCTGCCCATTTGAGATGCCCGACACCAGCACACTCTTCTTTGACTTGGGCAAGAATGGATCCTCTTGCACTCAGGTCACAGTGTAAATTGTACCATGGAGTACTTTTGAACACACCTAGTGTCAATGATCCTCCCTACAGAGTTCCCTGTTCTCTCTCACAGGCATTTGTTTTCATGCTGAGTTGATTTCCCACTGCACGCTTTAATCTGTGTGTGGGGAGGAGGTATAAGAAACATGTGGGTACTCTCAGCTCTGCTATGGTGAGTGTAGAAGGCCCCAAAGCTGAAAAAAATTTGTGAAAAGTTCTCAGAAAGCCCTCTTCTCTGTGAGGAGCTTACATTGTAAAGATGGATACAATCAGTGGTGCCTTCTGCTCAGAGGAAGAAACATCCGGAATGACTTCTTGTTGCTCTTGAATTTTGGGCCATTCACTATAGTTGGGACAGATTCCCCCCTGGCAGTATGCCCTGGTTCTTCAGCCACAGGCAGGAAAACCTGAAATGAAAACACACTCCTCTGTCTAAGTTTCTGAAAGCTGTTAGTACATCAGAGACCAGAAAACAAAGGATTGGGCTTGCAGGATTATGGAATTGTGAGAAGTCCCTGGAGCAGCTCTTTCTTTCCTTCTTTACTCCACTGTTTGATTGTGTCTAGTTTACTCCTGTTGCCTTTCACCTGAGCCTGGGCATTGACTTCGTACACTTTTAAATGAGGCACCTAAGACTCCACCAAGTCTCGCCTGGCACCTGGTTCCTTAGCCAGTATATCTCTGCTTTGGCACATTTTTGCACTACCCAGGGCCCTTAGCCTTAAAATGCCCTCTGCTCTGAAATACCAATAGAAAACAGACAGCATTTGTCAGGGACTTGGAACACACTGGATCCTGATGAAGAAAAAGTGGAAACAGGCTCTTCTTCAGGCTGTTAATATCTTTCTGTTACTGCATCTATGCAAAATATCTTAAAGATAAGGAAGCAGAGGCGTTCTTTTCAGAAACTTCTTCACACAGGGTGTGTCTGCTTTTAGATGCAGATGCACAGGCTGGAGACACAGCAACCGCAATTTGTTCTATCAGCTGCCCTGGAATGACACTGTTTTTGGCTAAGGTTTTGCTATTTAGCTTTCTCTGCTGATCAACTTAACAAATCTTCCACCATATATATCCATGGGCACTGAGCATCATGACCCAGAAACGGGTGACCCTGTACCATTACAGAGCTACTTCCAAGCACTTTCTTTTTTCTGTCTGATATCCTCTGGAAGATTTCCCTTTGAACCACTAGGTGGAGTCATTTTTGTGTGTAGTACATGGGAGGACACACTATTGGATGAGGGTGTGCTCATAAAAGACTTATGTACCCCATTGTTCATTGCAGCGCTGTTCACAGTGGCCAAACATGAAAACGACCAAAGTGCCCTGCGACAGATGACTGTATAAAGAAGCTGTGGTACATATACACAATGGAATATTACTCAGCTATAAGAAAAGATGAAATATTGCCATTTGCAACAAAATGGATGGACCTGGAGATCATCATGCTTAGTGAAATAAGCCAGACAGAAAAACAAAGAACTGTATGACTTCACTCATATGCAGAATATAAAACTGAAAGCAAAGAAAAAAGAAATGAACAAACAAATAACCCATGGACACAATCAATAGTTTGTTTATTTGGGGATGAGTGGGTTAGGGAGGGGAGAAAGGGGAGGAGGTGGGAGAGAAAGAGGGGAAGCTAAATATAAGGTGATGGAAAGAGAAGTCACATTAGGTGGTGAACTTATTATACATCAAGTTGACAATGCACTGTAGAATTGTATGCCTGAAACCTATGTTTCCTTGCTAACAGATGTCACCCCAATAAGTCTAACAATAAAAATGAATTAAAAAAAAAAAAAGAAAATGACCCAACATGAGAGGTAGCCTTAGGATCTTAAAAGTCTTCATTTTCAAAGTAAATCCATGGACTGGTTGCACCTGGTCCCAGATTTAGTCTGAAAGAAGGCAATTAAAGTAGACACTGGGAATATAGCAGGTGCTTAGCTGATCAGCCTGTGTACAATAGACTCATGGTAATGCTGTGTCATAGGGCTATTAGAGGACTAATGACATATCACCTACTATGATACCTTGTTCATAGTAATCACATTACCAAAGCCACTTGACATTAGCACTATTTCTTTTAGTAAATATCTGAATGGAACAGCAGGATCAGTAATCAGCAGTGTCCTCCAGATACCAGTGTGTAAGTTCTCATGAAGAAGCAGGAAAGTTTTGGAGCCACGAACAAAAATATTCTCATGCCTTGAAAAATATTCGTGTGCTTTGTTACAATTATATGGTCTCGCTCTTTGACATGAAAGTAAAGATTGAATATGTGTAGCGGTAAATGCTGTCATTTGCTTGTGTAAGAAAATCTGAGATGAATTCCTGAGGGTAGAGATACCCTCACACTTCTTAGTGTCACATTTGTTCCCAGAAAAGTGCTGGACATACCAAACATGTGGGAAACCCAGTAAAACTCAAGAGTGATGCCTTGTCTGACCAGCACAGGCTGCACTGGGCTGGAGCTTCAAGGATTATAGCACTAGGAAAAAAAATAACAAGGAGTGACATAGACTTCTTTAGGGGGAAGTGTTTAAAGGTGAATAAGGGTTCTGGTGGCTTGATTGTTTCAGAAACATGCGAGATACATTAGGATACACAACTGACAAAATTGTGTCATGTTCTTTTGACTTCCCTGCCCAATGTCAAGCTGTAAAGCTTTGCAGGACTCAAAGCTTTAATCACAGATCCACAGGCACAGCAGGAACCATCAATGCCACAGATTTTGCTGTCAGCTTAAGAAAACCAATTCACTGAATGTGCAAGAATTCATACCATGGTATTGAATTCTCCCTGTATTTTCCACATCTTAATGCCAGGTACTTCCACGGTGCCATCTTCTCAGAGGACCTGGAAGTGGTATGAATCCTGGGGGCCAGTGCTGGGTTAATGGCTGAAGAGAAATAACCAAAAAGAAGTCACTCTATGTGGATGACCTGAGTGGTGTGACCCTCCTGGATTTTGCAAAGGTATGTCTTCACCTGGATTTGGGGTGCTGCACCCCTTTGGAGATTCTAGAACTTACTAAATTAAGTTTCTGACAGGGTCTTTTTTTACTTACTCCAACACAAATTCTGAATTTCTGTAAAGGATGGCTGTACAGAGCTTTGGAACCCCAGCTTTGCAACAGTGGTGTCAACTTGCAGCTCTTCTGGTGTTGAAGCATACCCTGGCAGAGTCATGGACCAGACTACTTTAGGGAGTTGGATGAGGGAGAGTAAACACAGCACTAAAACTGAAGTCTGGATGAGGCTATTCACATTATAAAAGAAGTTACATGGCCTGCAAGGGTGGTTTGCATTCTCTGACACTTTGTCTCTAGTGCTTCTCTGTCTAGGTATACTTGAAAATAATTATACATTTTTATTTCAGGTAAGCTGCCTTGACATGCTTAAGTTGGTGATCACTGCTAACAGTTTTAAAATATGCCTTCACAAGATCTTGGCCATGGCAGAAACCGTGAACTTTAGTAAAGTTAACATGCTCTCTTTAAAACCACTCACCTGAGGTACATGCACAGCCTTAGCTGTCCTCACTTCATGAACTTCTTGGGGCTTTAAAGAAACAATGTCAGTGGCCTCTGACAGAAGATATGATAGAAAGGAGGAGAAGTTACCTTTTGTTGGTGGGGTTGTTCACAGCAATACTATGTTTTTCAAGTTGTGGGGACCAAGTCATATAAGAAAATGCAGTCAAAAAAGAAAGATACATAGAAAGAAAGAAAGAAAGAAAGAAAGAAAGAAAGAAAGAAAGAAAGAAAGAAGAAATAAAGAAATAAAGAAATAGAAAGAAAGAAAGAAAGAAAGAAAGAAAGAAAGAAAGAAAGAAAGAAAGAAAGAAAGAAAGAAAGAAAAGAAATATGGATAAAGCACAAGTGTGAACAGTAGCTATCCTTGGTGAATTTTCTACACTTCTGCCATTACTTATTGATGCGTTTTGGTATAATAATTAATCTCATAATGACTTACAGTCCATGCCATTATTGTAATTTTTCTCTACCTTTGTGGTTATGTGGGTTAGATATAAATGCATACTTTTTATTTCTGATAGCAAAAGTTGTAGTTTTAGTGCTATGAATATTTTTGTTCTCAAAATTTTATTACATGCATAAGCCTGTTTAACATAAACATCATCTGTTCCATAAAATCTGACATGATTTTCCTCAAATTTTTAAGGGCTCAATGAATTTTTGCAATTTTCATATGAATTCTCATACCTTCTTTGTTTGTAATAATGGTCACATATGTGTTCTTTTGATGTGATAATTATTGTACATTTTTATAAAAATAATCAGTATTATGTTTTTAATCAATTTTCACCATACTATATTTCATTTTGTAGTGGACTTTCTCTCTTGTTAGTTATATATTTTCTTTTTCAGTGCATGTGCAATAAAATTGCATAACTATTTCATTTAAAAAACTATATATTTACACAAGTCATACCCCTGGAAGATTCAACATTACCTGGCACAGAAACCTTTGGCAAATAAGCAACATTACCGTCACAGTGATTTCTGAAAGACCTTCAACCTAACTAGCACAAAGTTCTCAGGTAGGCACCCAACTTGTCCAGAACAGAGACTGAGGTCAGATCCTGAACAATACTGGGCACAGAGGCTCCCATTAGACGCCTGACATGACCACCACAGAGAACACATATACACCCCAATTTGACAAGCACAGAGCACCCAAAGGGTTTTCCATCCTGACCAGCACAGAGACCACTTGCACACCCCCACCATGACTTGTTGCAGAGACCCCAGGCAGACATCCCATTTCCAGCACAGAGACCGAGCTCAGAGATCACAAACTTGACCGGTACAGACTCCACAGACAAACACCAATTCTGTCCAGCATAGATAAACCTGGCAGACACCAAACTTGACCAACACAGAGACTCGCATGTAAAACTATAACTTGACTAATAAGAAATCACCATCAGAAACTCACCTGACCAGAAGAGTACCAAGAATGAGTAGCAGAAAGATCAGCAAAATGAGCAGCAGGAAGATAAAACCAGACCTCCAACCTGACCAGCAGACACGACAGGCAAATCCTTACTGGTCACACAGACACCTAGAATACCCTGACATGACAAGCACAGTGACTCAAGGCAGACACCCCAACAATACAAGCACAGAGAACCCAACAGACCTCAAAACTGACCAGGATAGAAAGCCCAGACAGTCTCCAACCTCACCAGCACAGAGACCCCAGGTAAACCTGCAATGTAACTGGGTACCTGTGTAGACCCCTGAACTGACCAGCACAGAAATCGCAGGCAGACTTCAAAACTGACCAGCAAGGAAACCTGAGGTAGAACTCCAATCTCACGACCATAGAGACCCAAAGGAGACACCCAATCAACACAAAACAGATAACCCCAGCAGGACTTCAAAATCAACAGAGAAAATTCACAGAAGACCTCAACCTGTTCAGCAGAGAGACCTGCGAGCAATTCCAAACAGATGAGAATGGAGACTATCCACTGACCTCAAATTTAACCAACACAAAGAACTCAGGATGAAACACAACATGACAAACACAAAGAGAATTCCAGATGGGGAACCTGACCATAGAAGAGAAATGCAGCAGACACCCAACATGTCAAGAACATTAACCAGCATCCATTAACCTGAGCAGAAGAGAGACCACAGAAAATCTCAAAACAAACAAACAAACAAACAAAAAAAACCACTCAACACAAAAACCTGAAACAGAGCCCCAACCTAAATAAGCACGAAGTCCTCCAGCACATCCCCTCCCAACCAGAACAAAGAACCCTGAAAAACCCTCAAATGACAAGCATAGAGACTCCTGAATGTCCCCCAAACTGACCATCACAGACAGCAAGAGCAGACCCCAAACCTGATTATCACAGAAAGCCCCAGAAGACCCTCAACATGACCAGAACAGAGCCCCCAATGCAGACCTTCATGGTGATCAAAATAGAGACCACAGGCGCATACAATACCATCAGACAAAACCCAGCAGTCCCAAAACCTGACCAAGACAAACCTGGGGAAGATTACAAATATGAGTGGGTAGAGAGGCTCCCAGCAAAATCCCAAACTACCCAGCACAGAGACCCCTGACTGACCCCAGCCTTAACGAAAGACAGAGCACCTTAAAACTCAAATTTGAAAAACACAGAGATCTCAGGAAGAAAATCAGCATTGCAAGCACAGGGATCCCTGCAGACCTGGAACCTGACTAGAAAACAGACCCTCAGAAGACACACAACATGACAAACACATTGCCCAGCAGTCCTTTAACCTGACCAGCAGAGAGATCCCTGCAAATCTCCAAATAGACCAGCAGAGATATCCCAAGCATAACCTCAACTTCACCAGGCAAAGTTCTGCAACATATCCCCATCCTAACCATAACTGACAACCAAAACAGGACTCCCAAATGACGAACATAGAGACTACTGACAGATCCTCAACCTGATCACCACAAATAGCACCATCAGATTCTGAACCTGAATATCACAGATTTTCTCAGCTGACTCCCAACCCTACCTTAACAGAGCCTCCAATGCAAACCTCCAACATGTACAGAACAGAAAACCCAGGCACACACAAGAACAGCAAAAAATACCAGCAGATCCCAAACCTGACAAGGACAGACCACAGGCAGATTACAAATGTTAGTGGTAAAAGACACATCCCAGCAGAACCCCAACCTGCCAAGCACAAAACTCCCATGTTATCTCGACTTTACCAGATCAGAGACCACCACCGGTCAAGCTCAAAATTTACCAACACAGAGACCTCGGGTAGAAACTCAACATGAAAAAACAAAAAACAAAACAAAACAGGGACCCACTAACACCAAGATCCTTAGAGCCCATCAGAAAAATTTTGACACAATTGAGGGTCCAATAGCCACACATCCAAGATAGGGACCAGCCAAAGACTGACAGCTTCTACCCATGACACCTGGGAGTGGCAGACTATAGAAGCCACTTAAACCCCAACTCCATTCCATTTAAACCAATACACATGTCTATCTAGGTGCCAAGTTTACAGGGTTCAACCAGAATGCAGCTGGCTACAGTGGCCTAGCAACCTTCTTTCCATCTTAGATGTCAGCTATTCAGGATGTGGTCGGTCCTCTCTGGACTCTGTCAGTCACTGATGGGCTCTGAGGGCAAGAAAGAGACATCACCTTGCAGGGAACCTTGAGGGCCTCTAAGATTTTTCCAACTCATAAGTCAACCTCAAATCTCTGAAGACCTTGGAGTGCTGGATACCTCAATTATTAGCAAACAAGAAGGCTCTAAAAGGGAGTGTTATAGTATATATCCAGCTAGTGGTTGCACTACTCCTGCCCCACACCAGGCCATGGAAACTACATCAGCCTCAAAAATTAATAGCCTTGACTCCCGCGAATGACAGTATCCCCTGAATCAAGAGGAAACTTCCAACTCTTCCCAGCATGGGTGCCTTTATTTTCCAGGAGCCCTGCAGTGTCTGTCTTAAGTAGTGTGTGCACTGAGACTGGTCAACACTCCTCCAGTACTTCTGGGATGTGTTTGCTGGCATGTGAGAAGCACCCATAGTAGTGAAGAGTGCTTCAAGCTCAGATCTGTGACTCTGACCACAAACTCAGAGCTCAACAATGCAAGCCAGACTTCTTTTGGGATACAGTAGGACCGTAGCTTAGACTGAGGGCAAGAAGTCATGACAAAGCACAACTCAGCTGATCTCCAGGCCAGAAGCCAGGAAGCCCCCCAGTCCCTTGCTCATGACCCCCAGGCTCATGAGGCTGTTGGGTATATCCAGGCATTGGTTCCTTCTGGGGGTTTCTACAAGACCCAAAGAGGGGCATGGGTCTGGCACCAACTCCTAGAGATCTCAAGTAATTGTCAAACATAGGAATAAGGTGGAGCCTGAGCGGTTTCCATTTTAAATACCCTTCTCCTGTTGATGTTACAGAATTCAGCATTGGGCTCCAGGCTATTGCCCAGGGAAATGAAGAACCAGGGACATGCAGCAGTCAGGAGAGCTGCAATGGGGGCAGGCAGAGGGTAGCTCCATCCCACCCAGTCTCAAATGCATATCGTGAGAAACAGAGATCCCAAATACACCACATTAAAAAGTGTATGCCAAGAGTTTTGTGAATCATCAGTGATGCCACGTGGATACCTCCTGGAAAGGACTCTCAAACAGAGGACCTGTAAGGTGAGAACTGACAGCCTTTATCTGTTCTTCAAGGATCCCTTGCCAGAAGGTTAAATCCCTCCCCCTGATCCTAGGATCAGAATATTTCTAGCTTCAGTTGGGATAGGCGATATCATCCAGTACACACAAAGTGAAACAAAATAATGGTTCCTGGAATACCGCTAATATGATCAACACAGAGACCATAGTTAGACCTACAGCTCACCAGCCACAGACACAAAATGGGGAACAGCCAGCGACTTGGAGCTTCTGCCCTCTACATCTGGGAGTGGAAGACCTTGGGAGCCAAAGTACACATCAACAGCACCCCATGGAACTTTGAGTGGACCAAGACACCACTCAATCTACCTTCCAAGTTTACAGGGTTCAATCAGAATGAAGCTGGCCACATTTCCACATTAGATGTTAACTTCTCAAGATGTGTTCTTTCTTCTGTGGTCCCTGTGGGTCCACTGACATTCTATGAGAGCATGGTGGGGACTTGGCCCCACAGGAATGCATTAAGGCACTCTAGGTGTATCTCAAAACTTTCCAAGCCCTTGATCAACCTGCATTTTTGGGGGAGCATGAGGTGATGGATATCTCAGCTATTAACAAAGAAAGGGTCCCACAGGGCTGAGATGTGTACCCAGCAAGAGCTTGGCCCAGTTCTGCCTTTCACCAGTCCTTGGAAGTACATTGTCCTCAGGGATGAGTAGCCCAGACACTTGTGAATGACAGTATTATCTTGGTACAGATGAAACTTTGAACCCTTCCTACCATGGATGTCCCGTTTTCCAGGAGGCAGGCTGTATCCAGCTCTGCAGCAGTGGGTGAGCACTGAGACTGGATAATGTTCCCCCAATATTTCTTGGCTTAGTTTGACTGCAAGTGAAAGGCATCCTGAGTTGGGCAGAGTACCACAAGCTCAGACCAGTGACTCATCACAGTACATATAAAAACTCAGGGGAGGAGGGCAAGATGGTGACTGGAGAGGAGGTCCCTAAAGCCTTTCCCAGAAAACACAATTGAAGGGCCACCCAGGAGCCAAGAAAGAGAACCCTAGGTGACAAAAAACAGCAGCTGAGACATCCAGGCATTGCAAGTAAACACCTAAGGTTTGGAGAGAAAGGGGCGAGTGGTAAAGAGGGGAGGGAGCAAAGTCAGATTGCAACAGGACCCAATCATGGCTGACTGCAGTGCATGGGAGGGGAGAAGCCAAGAGGCGACAAGAGGAGAAGCCCTAGCAAAGTGGCAGAACAGTGGAAGTCCATTGGGGAGCTGGGCTGGGGAGCTGGAATTTGGAGTGGCAAGTTGGGAACAGACCTTGGGAGCCAGCCTCTGGAAATCTTGAGTGGTAGCAGGGCTGAGCGAGGACTTTGAACTGCAGAGACGGCATCTTGGCTCTAGGCTCCCTAGGGACCCACAGCACAGGTGCACACAGCTCCTGCACAGAGCTGTGATTCCTGGTCCCAGCCCGCTGCAGGGGTGAGTCGGCTGTCGCGCAGCAATGCACAGTCCCTACACAGATGGGGCTGCTGCTTCTATTCCGGCCCGCTGCACTGTGGAGACAGGCTAACTGCGGTGTGGGTAGCGCACTGCCCCTACACAGGGCTGTGGCTCCCTTTCTGGCCCGCTGTGGAGGTCGACCGGCTGCCGGTGTGGTGTGAGCAGCTCCTGCACGGGGATGCGGCTCCCATTCCAGGCCAGCTGTGGAGGCGGGATACTTGCTGGGGCAGCGTGCGTGGTTCCTGTGCAGGGCTGTGGCTCCCATTCCAGGCGGGGTCAGGCCCACAGCTTTGGACTTGTGTGCATGCCTGCTTGCGTGCCCCTGGGTCCTAAAAGCAGTGCGAGACCACAGGCTCTGCCCCCACATTTGGCCACGGAAGCAGGCCAGGGAAGAAAGGCAGATTTGATAGCACTTGCCCCAGCCAGCAGGAGCAGCCTTGGCCCGCATCACCCAGCTTCCCCAGCATGGAGCAGAAGGTGGAGCTGCCCCGGTGTGACTTTTATTGGCCTCTCTCCTTTCCTACAACCTTCCCAACCAACTATCTAACTACAGGAGGTGGAGGGACCATGATAGATGTGCAACGTCTCCAAACGTAGCAGGAGACCAGAAATAAGAAATAAACAACCCTCCTCTCTCCCAAAACTTGCCCCCCCCCAGTACCACATCATGTCTGTCCTACAGCAAGACACCACTAAAGTACCAATCTGGTCTCCTGGGCACTACTGAACATAATGCCCTCATGTAAAAGAGAAAGAACCCAGCAGACAGGATGAATTCCTTAAAAACTAAAACTCCTCAGAAAGAACAGGACATTTATCAAGACAGCTTCTTAGATGTAGAAGTTTCCGAATTAAGTGACAAAGAATTTAAAGTAGCCATTCTAAAGGCTGTGAGAGAAATGAAAACATACTGGCAGAGCACCATGGCTGACATAAACAAAGTAAAAAAGGACATCAATTGACATAAAAATGGAACTTCATGAACAAAAGGAACAATTTAACAAAGAAACTCAAAACATAAGGAAGACTGTGATGGAAATGTGAGAGATAAATAATACAAGAAAAGAATTGAGAAACGAAATAACTGTCATAGGAAACAGGGCCAACCAGATGGAGGAAAGAATTAGTGATATCAAAGATCAGAACATGGAAACAGGAACTATCTTACTCCATGAGACAAAACAACATCAGGATAATAGGAATAGAAGAAGAGGTAGAGCATTCTACAGAGAACATACTCAAACAAATAGTAGATGAGAATTTTCCAAACCTATGGAAAGATATGGAACCCCAAGTTCAAGTAGAAAACAGGTCCCCTAGATACCTGGATCCCAACAGATCTTCTCCAAGACACATGGTACTAAAGATGTCCAAAACTAAAGACAAAGAGACAATTCTCAAGGCACCCAGGGAAAAAGAAATTATAACCTTTAGAGGAAAACCCATCAGACTGGCATCAGATTTCTCAGCAGAAACTCTGCAAGCCAGGAGAGAGTGGAATCCAGTATTCAAAAATTTAAAAGAGAGGAACTTACAGCCAAGAATAAATTATGCACCAAAATTATTTTCAGATATGAAGGTGGAATAAAGACCTTCTCAGACACACAGAAGCTGAGGGAATTTGCCAGCACAAGGCCAGCAATCCAAGAAATACTGAAGGAGGCCCTTCGACTGGAAACAAAACATCAGGAAAAATGGAATAAAGTAGAGGCAACAAGAAAGAAACAAAAATAAAACAAAAACAAACAAAGAAATAAGTAATGGCCACAGGAAATCCTCACATATCGATCATCACTCTAAATATTAATGGACTGAACTCACTAATAAAAAGACACAGATAGCAGATTGGATTAAAAAACAGAACCCATCCATATGCTGTCTCCAAGAAACAAACCTCAACCATAAGGACAAACAAAGACTCAGAGTGAAAGGATGGGAAAAAATACTTCACGCAAATGGTAACCAGAGAAAAGCAGGAGTTGCCATACTGATATTTAATGAAATAAACTTCAGTTTAAAAAGATAGTAAAAGACAAAGATGGACATAATATAATGATAAAAGACACAATACAACAACAACAAGAAGACTTGACACAAATTAATATATATGCTCCCAACCAGGATGCACCAAAATATACAAAGAAACTACTAACAGATTTGAAAGGAGAAACTGATGAAAACACAATCACTGTGGGAGACTTAAACACCCTGCTACCAGCCATGGACAGATCATCCAAAGAGAAAATAAATAAGGAAACAATACCTCTAAATGACATATTACAGCAATTGGACATAATTGACACTTACAGGACACTTCATCCAGAAAAAAGAGACTATTCCTTCTTTTCTAGTGCACATGGAACATTCTCAAGGATAAACCATATGCTTGGAAACAAAAGTAGCCTCAGCAAATTCAAGAGGAACGAAATCATACCAAATGTATTCTCAGACCACAAGGCTTTGAAATTGGAGATCAACTGTAAAAGGAAACACATGTACATAGAGATTAAACAACAGCTTATTAAAAAAGGACTGGGTAAAAGAACAAATAAAAGATGAGATTAAAAAATATATAAAATATATATATATAAAAAAGATAATGACAATGAAAATATAACGTATCAGAATTATTGGGACACAGCGAAAGCGGTAGTAAGAGGGAAATTTATATCACTACAGTTCTATTTTAAGAAACAAGAAAAAGCACAAGTAAATATCTTAACATTCCATCTTAAAAACTAGAAAAAGAAGAGCAGACAAAACCCAAAGTCAGCAGAAGGTAAGAAGTAATAAAAATTAAAGCAGAGCTAAACAAATTAGAAAACAGAAGGACAATAGAAAATATTAATATTACGAAGAGCTGGTTCTTTGAGAAAGTCAACAAAATTGACAAAACCCTGGCTAGACTAATCAAAGAATGAAAGGAAGGGACACAAATATCCAAAATTAGAAATGAAAGGGGAGAAATAACCACTGATACCACAGAAATAAAAAGGATTATAAGAAAAAGTTATGAAGAACTTTATGCCACTAAATTTAACAACCTAAAAGAAATGGACAAGTTTCTAGAAACTTATAGCTTACCTAGATTGAACCAAGAAGAACTAGATAATCCAAATAGACCAATTGATAGTGAAGAGATTAAAACAACTGTCCATAATCTCCCTAAAGGTAAAAGTCCTGGACCAGATGGTTTCACCAATGAGTTTTACAAAGCATTCAAAGAATTAACACCTATCCTCCTCAGACTCTTCCAAAAAATTGAAGAGGAAGCAATACTTCCTAACTCGTTCTATGAGGCCAACATTACTCTAATATCAAAGCCTGGCAAAGACAACACAAAGAAAGAAATCTATAGACCAATATCTCTGATGAACACAAATTAAAAAATTCTAAACAAAATATTAGAAAACACAATACAATGCATCAAAAAGATCATACATGAAGATCAAGTGGGATTCATCCCAGGAGCGGAAGGATGATTCAACATATGAAAAGCAATCAATGTAATACACCACATAAACAAAATAAAAGATAAGGACCATATGGTCATTTCAATTGAAGCAGAAAAAGCTTTCACCAAGATACAGCATCCATTTATATAATAAAGGCCATAAATGACAAGCCCTCATACTGAATGGGGAAAAGCTGAAGCCTATTCCCCTAAAATCAGGAATAAGACAGGGATTCCCCCTGTCACCACTGCTATTTAATATAGAACTGAAAGTTCTAGTCATAGCAATCAGGCAAAAGAAAGGAATCAAAGGTATTCAAATTGGGAAAGAAGAGGTCAAATTGTCACTATTTGCAGATCGTTTATATAAAAATTTCAAAGATTCCACCAGAAAACTATTAGAAACAATAAATAAATATAGTAAAGTTGCAGGATACAAAATCAATGTAAAAAAATCAACAGCATTCCTATATACAAACAATGAATGCACAGCCAAAGAAATGAAGGCGTCAATTCCCTTTGCTATCGCAACATAAAGAAAGAAATACCTGGGAATTAACTTAAGGAAGAACTTGACACTTATACTCTGAAAACTATAAGACACGTTTGAAAGAAATTGAAACATACTTTAAGAGGTGGAAAAATGTTCCCTATTCATGGATAGGAAGACTTAACATTGATAAATGGCCATTCTGCACATAGCAATCTACAGATTTAATGCAATACCCATCAAAATCCCACAATCATACTTTCGTGAAATAGACAAAAGAATTAGTAAATTTATATGGAAACATAAAAGACTTTGAATTGCCAAAGCAATACTACATAAAAAGAATAAGGCTGGTAGCATTACATTCCCTGACTTAAAATTATATTACAAAGCATCAATAGTCAAAACAGCTTGGTACTGGCAGAAGCACAGAAATAGAGACCAAAGGAATAGAACTGAAAACCCAGAAATAAACCCACAAATTTATGGACAAATAATTTTCGATAAAGGAGCAAAAAACATACAATGGGGAAAAGACAGCCTCTTCAGTAGGTGGTGCTGGGAAAACTGGAAAAACAAATGCAAAAGAATGAACTTGATCTGGGAACTCTCTCCATATACAAAAAATTACTCGAAATGGATTAAAGACCTTCATATAAGACCTGCAACAATGAACTATATAGAAGAAAACATTGGTACTAAACTTATATACCTAGGACTCAAGGCAGACTTCATGAACCTGACCTTAAAGGCATGGGAAGTAAAAGGACAAGTAAATGAATGGGATTATATCAAACTAAAGAGCTTCTGCACAGTAAAAGTAACCATCAAAAAGGCAAAGAGACCGCCCACTGAATGGGAGAAAGTATTTTTAAATAATGCAGCAGAGAAGGGTCTAATGTCTAAAATATATAAAGAACTAATAAGACAACAAAAAAACAACAAACAACCCAATTGAAAAGTGGGCAGAATGTGTATTCATCAGTTTCTCCTTTCAAGTCTGTTAGTAGTTTCTTTGTATATTTTGGTGCATCCTGGTTGGGAGCGTATATGTTAATTAGTGTCAAGTCTTCTTGTTGTTGTATTGTGCCTTTTATCATGATGTAATGACCATCTTTGTCTTTATATTACAAAGCATCAATAGTCAAAACAGCTTGGTACTGGCAGAAGAACAGAAATAGAGACCAATGGAATAGAACTGAAAACCCAGAAATAAACCCACAAATATATGGACAAATAATTTTCGATAAAAGAGCAAAAAACATACAATGGGGAAAAGACAGCCTCTTTAGTAGGTGGTGCTGGGAAT